>JAJGRW010001129.1:99302-260731 GCA_025461045.1 Carex parvula | reverse complement strand
AGATCTTTTCAAGTATATAGTTAGCACTGCAGCTCATAGTGACAAACAAATACTTTGGGTTCGGTTCGGCGGAGTCAAAAATTCATAATTTGGGTATAATTCGGGAACGATTCGGTACAACAAGGAAGCAAAAAAAAATACCCAAGAAAAATCACGTTTGTTCGCATTTTTATCGTGAATAATTCGTTAGTCGCGTTTTATTCGTGAATAAAACGTATTGTATTTTTTTTTGCGTTTTAAACGTCAAAAAAATGAATAAAACGTGAATTATTCGCAGATTAATATGATGTAGCTATTGAAATTATATCTACATTTTATGACGAAGAAAGGTACATGAAATTTAGACACATATTTTTTTCACGAGGAGGGTTTAAATATCTTCATTTTTTTTTGTCTCCACTATGCCTTCATTTTTAAAACGTTAATAACTCAAAATTTAAATTATAAACGTCAAAATAAAATCGTTAGATGTGATCTATATTATTTTCTCTATGTGCTCATAAAAAATTATGATATTTTAATTTTGTTTTTATGTGAATCAATAAGTTAAAATTAAATTGGGACGAGAGAAAGCTTAAAGCAATCTATAAATATTTCAAATGTGTACAGTAAATTAATTCCTCAATTATCTACACTTACAATCTATAGCATCTGGACAAAATAATAAATGATTTTTGTGAAGGCATCGTTTTAATTTCTTTTATATATTTTTTCAGATTTTATGGAAACAGGTTGTGACGAATCGCAGTTAGGAAAAAGAGAAATGAGAAAATAAAACAGTAGATATATTTTCTAGTGCAAAGATGCAGCAATTGATTCAAATTTCAAAATGTACTCTATAGAATGACCCGCTAGACAATTTGATACACGATGACTTTCGCAAGAGAGCAGAAGACAAGAGAAATCAAAATCAAACACGATACGCAGCGACTGGATTCCTCCTTTGTTTGTCAACCCCGGAAGAACATCTTCGTCAGGCATTACCGAATCACCGCCCAATTAACCCGAACTGACAAGGTTTAAGATCTCCTGTTCCCAGTTTCTTGCAGAAATAAAATAACGGGTATTTTGGCCTCCAACATGACCCGGTACACAGATACTTCACTGAGATGATGAACTGGTTTCAATTTCCGAAAAAACGACCCCACGCGGCCGCGACCATCCGCGATGGGATCTTCCCGCGATTCTCTTATTTTCGTTTTTCTTCGTTTGCGGTGGGTCCGACATATCGGAAATAAATCTTCTGTTATTCCAAAGGGATCACAGGACCCTGTTATTCCTATCCCAGCTGTTGATCTTTGTTGATTCGGGTATAAAAACTTTTTTCTTGAAATTCGCGCACGGTTGGGATAGGAATAACAGGGTCCTGTTATCCCTGTGGAATAACAGCAGATTGATATCCGATCTATGGGACCCCCGCAAGCCAATTTGTAAGATCCACTTTTTTCTGTACATAATATTCCGCATAAATGCGCGAGAATCTCCTGAAATACGGGACCCAGTTATGAGTTATGAGATCTTTGTATAGAATTAGTGGGTCCCGTAGGGATTCAGAGCAAGCATGGAATATTGCAGAGAAATTGTTATGTAGAGGATCATATGGACCGAGTCCACCCGGAAATCGCAGTGGTTGTCTGATTTGGGCTGACGTGGTTCGCTTGTTACCCTTCGCCACATAGGGGGCCCCGCGTACCACGATTGTCTTTTTACGTGCGCCCAAACGCCAAAAAATATCAAAATCAAACCCGATACGCTCATACACCGAAACGCTCGTACGCAGCGACTGTGAAAATAATAAATATTTTCTTTATGATTTACATAGTTTGTTTATAAAATTTGATGTAATTTGAAGCTAATTTATAATTCATTAAGCGATTTTATTGGTCAGCTATTAAATATTTTCCAGAATGCAATAGATTTGATATACAATTTATTTAAACTATATAGAACATAAAAATATACATGCAATTTTACTTTTTTGATTTTTATAACTATTTTGTCGTTTGTCACGGTTGGTAAATAAGCTTCAATGTGATATATTTATATCTTCAACAAAATTGCAACTTCCAAAAATCTTTAAAATTACTAAAATTAGTTTATTAGTTTAAAATTAATTTAAAATTGGCCTACCTATTAAATATTAATATATTATGTAATTTAATCATTACGAAATAATACATCAATTTCATGAAATTAGGATAATTAAAATAGAGGAATGTTCAAATGCCCCGTTGCTTCAAGCCCCAATCGTACCCAATATCTTTATCTTCAATTTCAAAGTTTAAACAGACAATCCGAACTGCTCAACATGATGTCCACGTTTAAATATGATTGTAGACCAAATTATATATTTTTTTAAATTTTTTTACTATTTTTTAAGATAGGTACAAAATAATTATTTTCAGAAAATTGTGAACCATATAAAAACAATTATTTTGTATCTATCTTAAAAAATAGTAAAAATTTCCAAAAAATATAAAATTGGGTCTCCAATCATATTTAAACGCGGATATCATGTTGAACGGTTCAGATTGTCTGTTTGAATTTTGAAATTGAAGATAAAAATATTGGAGTACGATTGGAGCATGAAGTAATGAGACATTTGAACCCTCCTTTGATAATTAAAATATTTGTATCACTTGAGAAACAGGAAAAAATGTGCATTGAATCTCATCATTTTGATATATGCATGCCATGCACTTCTATTTTATCAGAGAAAAAAGAACATAGAATTGGTCTAATTAAAGTATTTAATTGTCTTAGTATCCAAACCTCTCAACACAAATTATATTATATTTATATAAATGCCCACTTGTTTTCAACTTCTCGCATTTGCCAAATTTCCATACAATGTTACCATAATGAGCATTTTGGCACTATTGTTCAGTCATGTTTGGTTGTGGACTAAACAGTGGAATAAGGACTTTAAATCTCACTTATTCCGTCAAACGTGATTTAATTGAGCCAGACTAAGATGAAATAAGCCGATCTTTAAGCTAGCCTAAATGGGGCCTAAACTAATCCATCTCTCTAGATTTAATTTTATTTAGATACGAGGCCTAACTTTTCAATTATTTTTATTATTTTCAATCACTTTTTAAGAAATATAAAATAATATAAGCAATTGATTTTGTTTCCATTTAAACATAAAGAAACTTATAACTTTATCAATTATAAAATCAACAATTTTTTTTTAAAAATAACATAAATTTCTCAATTAACAAAATATGCAATCTATAAAATTATTAAATAAAATATTTCTTGAAATAGTACTACAAATAAATAAATTTTGTGTTCAACAACCCAACATATTTCTGACAAAATAAATTGGTATACATATAAGTTTAATTAAACAAGATTTACTAAATGCAATGTCTATCTCTGAATATATAATTAATTTGTACATAACTCATTTTCTTGTACAATTTCTTTCGATCAAAATGAATAAAAAATACGAAGAATTGTTTTATTATTGATATTAAAAAAAAATTAAGACAAAATAATTTCTAATATCAAATCATCTTTAAGTCATCAAATTATTACCAAACAAGGAATAACTTAAGTCAAAGTATAACTTTAGATATCAACCAAACATAAATAATTTAGATCGGTCTAAGTTGGAATAACTAAGTTATACCTCATTAGTTTTATCATGTCTTATAATATCAAATCATGTTAGGCAACTGACAAAATAAAATGTTTAACATGTCAACTAGTGATACTGATAACAAACAAACGTGATAAAATAAAAGCGAAAATATAAATTATAACTAAAATTTTAACTATATAAATAATAAGTCGGATAATTTTTCAAATTAGTATTTAACTATATCCAACCAAAATTTAAATGTCAATTGTAACTAAAATCACATATATAATCATCACGCCTTTATTATTGTCAATTGCTACCCTTCTCCTATTGGCTTTGAATTCCATGCATTTTTGTTTTCTAGCTGCTATATGTGAAGTCAGCCAATGAAGCATCTAACTTGGAATGGCGAAAGTTCATGCAAATTTACATAACATGACAATGACAGATGATACTGATATGAATTTCCTTGTCAGAGTTTTTCAATTTCTTTTTGGAAATCATCTCTTTGTCAAAGTTGGTAACATTTTTTTTTCAGATGCGGGCCCGGCCCAATAAAATCAATATACAATTGTCGGCCATTTTCTTTGGCTGTAAATACGGTGCATGCATTTTTAATGGTCCATGTGTATCCACTATTCATGAACCTTTTTCCCTCTTTGTTTATTTTTTTTTTGCGGTGCCCTTTTTCTCTCAATATGCTCTCCCCTGTTCACCACTTGTTCGGTTCGTGCCTCCATTTGAGCGTGTCGCGCCGTCTCTTTTCCCTGTCTCCTTCTCTCTTGCCTCCGACAAATAAAAAAAACCCTAATCCTTGAGCTTTCTATGCTACCTTCTTAGTCGATCCGAGGTACTTCTCTTCTAATTACTCAGTTTCTATTTCATGAATTCGTTCACTGTATTGTGTTAGAGTTCTGGCTCTATGTGATCGAATAAGATCTCGTTGGTAATACACAGAATGATACATGAATCGAGTTGTTGATGGTTTGATTTAAGTAGGTTGCTTTTGTCGCCTGTAGTTAGAGCAGAAATTCCTGATTTTTTTTATTGGTTTGTTAATTAAGCTGTTCCTTTTTGCCTCCTTTGCATACGACGATTTATCTTTAGGATTAAATGCTTTCGTATAAAGGAATATGTGATATTGTTTTAGATCATTGAGGTTTTGGTCATAAAGCTGCTTTGTTTACTTTTCCCGTCTCTTTTACATTCAGGGCATACAACATGTTATTGTTTCTTACCTGTATTTTTTTAATCCGCTTGCTAATAAAAGTTTGTCAGGTTATTTCTATATCTCTAGGCCAATACAATTGTTTTCAATAATTTGATAATTTATCATCTACTGTTATGTACTTAAACTACTTCAATTTTATATTTTTACTGTTAGTTAAAGTAGAAGTAGATGTAAAGTAGAAGTAAATGAAAGTTGTGAACTTGTCATCTCCAATTGCCATGCCATGCTTTTTGAACTTATATTTATTACTTCCATCTATTTTTGCTGGAATCATATATGAGGTCCTAAGGTTTGTTTTAAATTCACTTTACCAGTAGCACTTCATATCCTTGAGGCAATAGATACTATTTGAAGTGTTTTTTGATCTCATCTTTATTAAAAAAAAAAAACTAGGCAGTACACATTGGATTATATGAAACTTCAGGATTCATTTGTATGTTTGCTCTCTTGTACATATTATGCAAAATAATTCAAATGGCTTCTTGACCTAGAATATTCGTCGTACTTTGTTGTTCATTGATCTGTGGGCTGTGGCCTCTGAAAATATAAAAATCAAACAGAAAACTAAGAAAAAATGACAAAGATAATAGAATTCATCTTTTGTTTCTCAAAATTAATCTGATTATGTCTTCTAACTCTAATTCCTCAACTCGTCTTTACAGATATCATGGCTACAACAGTTTTATGAAGCAAAACTGATCATGGCGAAAACCCGACCGGAGCCACGGCAAATGGAGGCAAAGACCAACGGTAACAAAAAGAAGAACAACAAGAGGCTCAAGAGTTTCCTTTCTCGGCCAGGTGGAGCCGTTTCTAAACCGGGGAAAAAGGAGAGAGATAACCCCTTTGAAACAATCTGGTCTCGGCGCAAGTTCGATCTGTTAGGGAAGAAGCGCAAGGGAGAGGAGCGCCGCATAGGTCTCTCGCGTTCTATTGCCATTCAAAAGGTTCTTTGATTGCTTCTCCCTTTTTTGCAGTTTCTTTCTGCCTCAATTAAAATGTAATGTGGTTCCTTTGTGTTGATTGTTGAAAAATGTTGCCCAAAATTTACCTTATTTAAATGCCTTTTGATTTATGTCAGCAAGCTTTTAGAAAAAAGAAGAGTTTTTCTGAACCTATCATATTCTCTATTTTAGATAGAGTTTATTTTATTGAAGAAATGTACTTTTGTGTACATCCTTTAAGTTACTCTAAGGATCAAGTCTGGTATTCTACCTTGACCTGCACTAGTAATGGTGTATTGTGTATTATATACTACAAGTTGATGTTTGATGGCCAATAGAGTTTCAATAGTGCTATCTTTGTCTAAAATGAAATTTTGCTTACAAAACTTTATTAACTTGAGTATAATTAATTGTTGTGACAGAGGAAGAAAACATTGTTGAAAGAGTACGAGCAAAGTACCAAGTCATCTCAGTTTATTGACAAGAGAATTGGCGAACAGGATGATTCCCTCAAAGAGTATGAGAAGGCAATCTTGCGTCTCCAAAAGGAGCGTATGGTGTGTATTTTATACCTGTAACACTCTTCATGTTCAATAACTATTTTCTGGTGTGTTGTTGGTTGGTCTGATTTACTATTGGTATAATTTTTAGTTGAAATTAAAGAGAAAAAACAAGTACAATTTGTCTGACAACGAGGAAGAAGCTCATATGGCAGTGCCTCTTGGTCAATCACTTTCTGACAAGGATGACTTTGAGGAGTTTATACCTCCTGATGAGGACGACGCTGATGGTACTTCTTTCTCAGTTGAACAATTTAATTTTATCATTAGTCCTGTTTATTGTAAATAGTTCATTCTTTAGGTGGGCATTTAGCAAATTACCCAAATGACTTTAAACTATTATAAATAACACCTCCTGAAATTGTGTAACCATTTACTTCCTTTCTCTTAATTGAATTTCCAAACCACCATGTTTTGGCATCTGAAAGAAACATTAGAACCTGATTAAGTCAGTAGAGTAAAATGCCCCTCATTTTCATTTAAAGCTCACCAGATGTGGTTCTGCAAATTAATACAAAACTTGAAGCTGGGCAGTTAAAATCAGTCTGCTTTATTCTATTTGAATTTGGGTAGAGAAACAAAAGAGCTTATTACATTTTCCGGTAAGAACTTTGGTACTGAACAAAATATACAGGGTTACCGAAAATATTGATTGTTATTTGCAAAAGTCATAAAAACTGCTGATGATGCTTTTAATATCTAAATTGTTGCTTATTGTAATGATGTTGTGGGAAACACAGATAATGGAGAATTGCCGCGAAATTTACACATGAAGAGCGTGCCACGGTCTCTGGATGCAATGCCCGAGGAAGAGGAGCAGGTGAGTTATTTTTATCATAGAACTACAATCAGTGCAAAGAATCTCCATGAAAGCTATAACTACATGTTATCATTTAATCTCACACAATTACTTGTTGCTGGTCCTGATGACACCATATATTATGGTAGCAGGGCTACAAAACAAAGAAGCAAGTTATGTCAGAGATAATTGAAAAGAGCAAATATTACAAGGTATATTTTGTTTGAAGTTTTAGCTTCAATATCAATGCTTATATTTCTTATGAGGAAGTTTCATGTTAGACTTATTCTATTTCTTTGGGTGAATTATGTCTTTTGTAATATTGCACAATAGGCCCAAAAAGCAAAGGACAAGGAGGAGGATGAACAGATAATGCAGAAACTGGACCAAGATTTCGTATCGTTGGCCCAAACCGATGCATTGCTTGCCTTAAGTTTAAAGGCTAATCCTTTGAAGCCTTTACTGAATAAAAAAGATTCAATTACTTCACAAAAGGAAGGATCTGCAGGTTCAAAGTCTGATGAGTCTCTTAACAAGGTATGTTCTATGGAGATTAGTCTTTTCTGTTTACTTATCTCTTTTGGGTTTTTTGGAACTCATATCAATCTACCAACATGATCATTTGTGAATGAATTCTTCTTATTTTGACTATTATTTAGGACAAACCTGATGCCTATGACAAGCTGGTAAAACAGATGGCCATGGATGCACGAGCTCGGCCATCAGATCGAACAAAAACCCCTGAAGAAATGGCCCAGGAGGAAAGAGAGCGTCTCGAGAAGTTGGAGGTTTGGTGTCATTATTATGTCTTTTACAAACAATATCTGTATATCCTATCATTTCTTTTAGTTGCTAAAAGGATACTACTTTTCTTAGGAGGAGAGGCAAAAAAGGATGCAGGCGTCAGATGATGATTCTGATGATGAGGAAGATGATGATGGTTCAGATGGCAAGAAGACGGCACAGAAGAAGTTGAGATCAACATCTGGGGACGATCTTGGAGATTCCTTTGTTTTAGACAACGATGCAGCTAACAAAAAGGGCTGGGTTGATGACATTTTAGATAATAGAAGTGATGGCTCTGATGATGATGAGGAAGAAGGTGAAGATGAAGATGAAGATGAGGATGAGGAAGGTGATGATGGTGAAGATGAACAAGTAGAGTTTGGAAAAAATATGTTGCTGCGAGATTGGGAGCAAAGTGACGAGGATGAGCCGATCACAGATCCCGAGGAAACGGAGGATATCAATGAGAAGGAGAAGAAAAGTGTGTGTAAAACTGGAAAAGCAACCCCTCGGAATGAGAAAGGAGTCATTGAGGGGCTTCCCTTTGTGATTGAGGCTCCAAGTAACCTGAAAGAACTGAGCACCTTGCTTGACAACAGGTCAGAAACAGAGGTGGTAGAGGCCATCAACCGCATTCGTGCTTGCAACTCTATTCGTCTAGGTCCGGAGAACAGGAGGAAGATGCAGGTGATGTTTTTTTTATTATTATAGAAATTTGGAATTAAATGACAATAGATTAGCTTCACGATGTTGTCAACAAATTTATCTAAAAGAAAGTGAAATAATTTAAAAACAAAAAAGGTCTGTAGTTTGTTGTTAGCCTTACAAATTGGTGGCATATCAAATTTCATATGCAATGCAAGTGTCATTTTATTTTCGCCCAATGACCATTATATATGGGACCATTGCAAATTTCAAGTTGTTTGATGAAAGGTAAAACTTGCATTAAATTCTTCATCATTGTTCATGTGTGTGATAGACATGTAGTACTATATCAGGTTCCAATTGTCAGAGTTGATCAGAGTTGATAATTTAGAAGTTCTTTTTGGCTATTGACAAGTTGTCAATATAATCTATTGTCAATGGATTCCCTCCCTTTATTATAATGTTAGCAGCAGTTACTGAAAATGTTTTCATAGTTGACTGAGACATGGGGTTTATACTTTATAGGTTTTCTATGGTGTGCTTGTGCAATACTTTGCAATGTTGGCTACTCAGAGCCCGGTAAACTTGAAGATAATAAATTCCCTTGTCAGACCGTTGATAGATATGAGCACTGAGACTCCTTATTTTGCGGCCATCTGTGCCAGACAGCGAATTATTCAAATTCGTACTCGGTTCTGTGATGATCTCAAAATCCCAGGTCTGTTTATGTTCTTGTTTATACAATTTTGTTGTCTTTATTTTGAGATTGTAGTTGGATTGTGCACTGTTTCATTGGATATCTGATATTTGTATTTATACAGGGAAGAGTGGGTGGCCAAGCTTGAAAACAGTAATGCTGATGAGACTATGGTCATTGACATTTCCGTGCACTGATTTTCGTCACCCGGTGATGACACCGATGCTTCTTCTCATCTGTGAGTACCTGATGCGTTGTCAGATTGAGTCCTCTCGTGATTTGGCTGTTGGTTGTTTCTTGTGCTCCATGCTTCTATCTGTAAGTCCCTGCTGGGTTTTGTCCTCGACCTAAATGTAGGGATAGGAAGAATATATTGACACAAATTTACTTGGAAACTGTAGCAATTGATGTCAAAACTTCAAAATTAAATAAAAAATTTAGATATGTTCTCCATCACTTGGATAGTCGTCCATCATATTGGAGCAATTAACTGAAAGGGCGTACCCACTGCCGAAAGCTCCCACACGTTGTGGGGTCTGGGGAAGGGAATTTCTAGGCAGCCTTCCCCTTGCATTTTGCAAGGAGGCTGATTCGAACCCAGGACTTCCAGGACATGAGTGGCGATACTCTACCACTGTGCCAGGCCCGCCCTTCTCCAATTAACTGACTGTTTTATTTCAAATTGGTTAAAAAAATTAAACTAGACGATCAATAGGTAAAATTGAACTGTTCAATTTCAAATCGCTTGGAATGCTGTTCCATTTTTAAATTGCATTAAATTTGATTAGCTGCCTATCTACTGATGGAGAGAATATATCTGCAACTTTTTTTATTTTGATGGATAAGTTGATTGTCAGTATGTCCCATCCTTTGTATATAGACACTCTTTGTTATTTATCTAATTTTGTGTATGTTGTTTGTAGCTGACCAAGCAATCAAAGAAGTACTGCCCTGAAGCCATAATGTTTATGCAAAGTCTTCTTCTCTCCTGCATTGATATCCAAAAAGGATTCCAACTGCCCTCCCAAGTAATATTCTTTTTATTATTATTATTATTTAAGATCAGGAGTCAAAACTTGGGTATCATATTCCATACTCAAATAGAAACCAATTCTATTATGTATTCGTATTTAACTCAATACCAATTATCTTCTTTGTATTATTTTTTATCCTCACACTAAAAGTGATACCTTTGTCCTCTTGAATAGCTGAGTCAACTTGATGAGCACAGACCAGTGAAGCCATGGCTCTGGATCGACAATGGAGCATGTGAAGTCAGCTGTATTGATCTTTTCTCCATTATTGACATGCCACCAGACTCTCCAGTGTTTTCCTCTGACACTTTCAAGTAAAAGAATTTTCACTACATCAATTTTACTAGCTTTGTATATTTAACTTGCTTTATTGGTTTAATCATTGTTTGCTTTATTCTTTGTTTTTGTACATCCCTCTCCATCAATAACAACAAAGTGAAGGAGTATGCAAATAAAACCAGTATTTGGTTGACTATAGATCATTATGGTACAGAAACTTGACAAAGTATATTATGAATCTGAAATTGTAACAATTGAAGATTGAAATTTTATGTGGCTTTAATATCGCTATTTGGTTGACTATAGATCATTATGGTACAGAAACTTGACAAAGTATATTTATGAATCTGAAATTGTAACAATTGAAGATTGAAATTTTATGTGGCTTTAATATCGCAGAGCTAGTGTTCTTCATTCAGCTACCGAAGTTTTGATGGGATTTGCTCATGTATATGAAGACTTGAGTGCATTTCCTGAGATATTTCATCCGGTCTCCTTTCTTCTGCGTACAATTTTAGATAAGTGCAAATGTCCAAGTCATATTAGGGGCAATTTGCAAGATGTTGTTGATTTAATTAAGAAGAAAACAGCAGAGCACCATACACTGAGGCAACCACTTCAGATGCGCAAAAAGAAGCCAGAACCAATCAAATTATTGAATCCCAAATTTGAAGAGAAGTATGAACTCTTTCCACTTCCTACAAGTTTTTTTATTACCGGAATAATGCACCACTGCTTTCTAATAATTTAATTTTAATGTAATTTTACAGCTTTGTGAAGGGGGTAGATTATGATCCGGACCGGGAGAGGGTGATGCAGAAGAGGTTAATAAAGAAATTGAAAAGTGAGAAGAAGGGGGCTATCCGGGAACTGCGAAAGGACAACGAGTTCTTGTTGGGAGTGAAAGAAAATAAAAGGAAAGAACATGAAGAGGAGAGAGCGGAGAAGTATGGTAAGGCCATGGCTTTTCTCCAAGAACAAGAGCATGCCTCTAAATCAGGACAACTTGGCAAGGGAAAGGGAAAGAAAAGGAGACGATAGGATACAAATCAAGGTTTCTCTCTTCTTTTCCTGTTATGTCTTTGTTTCTTCAGGCCTTTGACCCATCATTAGCAAAGGGGGCAATTTTGACAGTATAAATGTCCTTTATGGTTGATTCAGTTTTTGGTTTTGCTCATATAGCTTATCCAAATTTTGAGCTGTTTATGTTGTAATTTTAATGTTTGTCAGCAATATGGTGTAATTTAGGTCGGAGTGAACTTATTGTAGGGAAATATTAGCAGATCATTTTGTTTTTGTATTCCTAAAAATGGATCATAAATACATAATTAATTTTGTTTATTTACCATCATTGAACATAATTATTGTTATTATTGAACTATGATTGGTTTTCATTTCTAGCCTATTTCAACTTGTTTAGGACTAAAGGATTGGTTGTTGCTGTTGTTGTTGTTACCTTGATTGAACATTATTTTCCACTCTACTCTCTCACACGTCACAAGTTAGATATATAGAAACGAGCTAGATATCCATGTCTTGATATTTTCTGGCACTTGAAGATAGGGGTGGCAAAAAAGTTTGATTATGATTGGCATCTGACTTGCTCGTTAATAGCTCACTCGTTACTGGACCAGATTGTTAATGAGCCAGCTCGTTAGTGGCTCGGTCCAGATTAAACGAGGGTTAGCTCGGCTAGGTATGAATTTGTTTGTATTTTATGTTGTCTAACTCGGTCTAAAAAGTTTATATAATTTCTTTCTTTCTTAAAACAAGGTTCAGTCAGACAAAGTGAGCTAGCTCGGTCTAGATTGTGAGCTGGCTCGTAACGATTACGATCTAATATTTCAGATCAGCTCGGGCCAGCTCGCTCAACTGCTAAACGAGCTGTGTCCAGCTCGTTGCCACCCCTAATTGAAGACACTAATCGAACTGATTGAAGTATCAAAGGAAAGCTGTAAATGCATCTGCTACCGCCTTTCCTGATTTTTAATTTTTACTGCTTAATTTTGCATTGAACATATTGTTAACAAAAAACTACGAAATCCTATATTTTTTTTAAAACAGATTTTACTAATTTCCAAAAATTAGAAAATTATAAATCATAAATATTTTAAATGTTGTACTATAAAAACTTAAAAAGTATCTTGGTCACTTTATAGTTAAAAATTGAGCATTCAATAGTAAATTAAATATTTGAAATCATTATCACGGATTGTATAATTTAGCTAGATAATTGTTAAACTTAAAATTTTAGCGTCTACCTGTCACTAAACAAAAATCTGGACAATATTTTTGGTTAAGAGAAGATTTGCCAATTACCTGTAATTGACAAACGGAAAACTTAAAATATATTTAGATAGTTTTGTGGTGTGGTTGTATGATGCTCAAATGCTGTGATATGTAGTATGAACGTGGTTTTTGTACCAGCATCTGGTACACTATGGTTTCAATATATGAAATCGGTGGGTTTTCCTTTCCCCCTATAGTAAAAGGGGAGAGAGAGAGAGAGAGACAGATGATTTCAGACTTCAGAGTAGGGACTAGGGAAGGCCCATTATCTGAAGGCCAGGGCCTAACATTTTATTTCATACAAACTGAAGGTCTGAACCGTAATTACACACTACTCAGCCAGAACTCTATCCATATCCTGATATCCCTCCTTTTAAAGTTGCAAGACCAGGACTCGCCATTGAAAGCTATGCTCAAGCCTTTTGGCATGGCTTCCTATCTCCTCACCTCTCCCTCCTATACTCTCTCCATTCCAAAGCTTACCTTCTCATCAAATCACCGTCCATTGTTCCTGCGGACCCCACATCGATCTCCCTCTCTCTGCCGCGCTCCCCACAAATGGTGCCTCTCAGCCGCCGCCGAAGCTCCGTCTTATGAGCCGGTCCGGGCGGAGGAAGAGGAGACTGGAGACGGGCTACAGGTGTCTGAAACGGAGACGTCTGAGCCCGATTCAGTAGAGGTACAACTTGCTGAGTTGGAAGCCTCCAGTGAGTCGAGTGAAAGTAAAAAGGGAGAAGATGTCTATGCTGTTGTCGTGGTGAGGCTAATTTCCCATTTCTTTCCCTGTATTACTTTTATTTGCAGTTTAATAATGAAAGAATTATTACGTACTTCAGTTTGATGCCCCTTAAGTTTGCTCAAGTAAAAGCATATGCTAATTGTGCTGAAATGACTGAAATTCCCATGTAGATTATTTTAAATTAAGTTGGATTTGTAGCATTTCGTGTCATTTTACTTGGCTGTTATTTATCTTTTATTGACCAGATTGGATCGAGGCAGTATATAGTGCACCCGGGGCGTTACCTCTATACACAAAGGTTGAAAGGAGCCAATGCGAATGACAAGGTCTGGTTTTAATAATTTCTCAGGCCTCTTTAATTTTTCTGTATTGCATTGCTATGTACCAGCTGGTGTGTGAAGTGTAATAGAGAGCCTTTGAAAGGAGGAAAGAGGGACACTCACATTTTGACTGCTATGACCTTGTATACACCAAACCAGGTTTTTATAATGGTGAGGTTCAGTACCTGTACTGCAACCAACTTAAGATGTGTGATTATTGCTGACATGAATGCATATTCCAAATGTATCATATAATATGGTATGGAGTACAGGATCTATATTTGTCGAATGAGGCCTAGTTTACATACTTGGAATATAATTTAGGCGTGATTGCATACTCGAGGCATAATTGGAGCTGCCAGCTTAGGTACCTTAATTTGTAAATGATAACTACATTAGCTATTAACCAATAAGAGGAGTCATATTGCAGATTATATTAAACCAAGTACTATTAGTTGGAACTCGCACAAAGTACTACATCGGGCAGCCGATTGTGACTAATGCAGCTGTACATGCAGTGGTTGAAGAGCAGGTATCTTCTCGTACCGATTTACCTCGTAGATGCAAATTGTCTTGCTGGTTAGCTCACTGATTTTTTTTTTTTTTTTTTTTTATCTTTTCTTAAACAGGGAAAGGATCCTAAAGTAATTATTTTTAAGTACAAGAGGAAGAAGAATTACCGAAGAAAAATTGGTCACCGCCAGGTAGCCTTTTACTCAAAATGAATTAAGGATATATGAAATCAGATCTACAGTGAAAACTCATGGTTTCTCTTTTGCCATCCCATTGTTTGTATTTTTTTCTTTGAACACATATATGGTTTTGCAATAACCTGCTATATATATTAAGAAAGTGTTCACATGCATTGGTTGATGTGGGAGAGGGGGGGGGGGGGGGGTCTCGGGTGTTGTGGAGGTTATATAAAAAAGAAAGTTAATAACTATGAATAAAGTGTTAATGTTAATGGCTTCCTGGAAAATTTATGATCAACTTCTGAAAAATTATCATTATTGAGGCTTGCTGGAATATGAATTTTGCAATGAGAAATATTTTGGATTGAGGAATACAATTTTTCTCAATTGTTTATTATATTTGTAAATTTTCTAATTATCTGATTATTTGCTAAACTTTTTATTTATTGATCTGTCTTGTAGCCAAACACCCGGCTAAGGATCGTTGGTATTACTGGATACGAGGACTATCCTGCCGACTAAGCTTATTGCGAATAGTTCGAGACATTTTGATTCTTTCTTTTTCCTTCTTTTTTGTTATTTTATCCCTTCCATTTTGTAGTCACAGAACATTGTCAAGAAACTAGAGATATCTGCATTTAAATTTAAATTGGTACTGAAGCTTTCTAAACTTGTGTCCAGCATTTCTAAGTTGTAACTTGTAACTGCCTGTTTTAGAAAGAAAGATTGGTTTGTAATACAATGGGCTTATACTTTAAATTGCACAAGAATCAATCCTCGGCGCTGGGCTGTGATTTCTTGGGCCAATTTGGCCCATATTCCCATGCCCCAGTTAGCCTTTTAAATGCGACATAGACTATCACATTGCAAGAAGCACAGAAAACTCTTGCTCAATGAGAAATGAGAAATGAGAAATGTGAAATGTGAAATGTCCCCCGACAGTTCAAGGAAAGGAAAGGAAAGCGCCTTGACCATCGTGGATGATTAGATGATGCTAAGTAATTAATTAATTAAGAAAGAAATGACCTAGCAATGACCATGTTAACATAATTAAATGCAAGAGATTTGTTGGAAACTAAGCTTTCATCGACCCTTACAAAAGTACAGCACGTACTTGGGCCCACCTCCATTATATATATATTTTCTCTTTTCAATGTGTCTGGAGTTTGTTTAGACCTTCGGGGTGAAGGAAAGATGCTATATGATACGTACATCAATAGATTCAATTCAATGTGTCTGGAGTTTGTCCCTTCCACCCCTTTTTCGACCAAGACCCCACGGGCAGATCCAGAGTATTCCAAGGGGGCAGCTAACCATCTATGAATTTTGAGTTTTAGTGGAGATTTATCGGTTCCGATCGACTTTGTCCTCCCTGAAATTTTTTTTACCCCTCTATGGACGTTTAATTTGTAATTCGAGTTAAATTTAGGGTTAAAATTGAAATAAATCTGTTGAATTTTTATTGGTAATTAGAATTATAAATCAGAGTATCATAAATTATAAGTAAAGCATCTGAAAGTATAAGTTAAAGCATTATTTTTTATCGAGTACCTAATTAGTTAATGGATTTAAACTCGATTCGATATTTTTTTCTCCCCCCTGACGATCCTAGATCCGCCCTGCTAAACCCGACATAGCAACCCTCCCTCTCTCATCTCTACCTCATCGAGGGGAGAGGAGGGAGTGGGGCCAAGTGCACTGTGGAGATACGAGGAGAGGACACAAGGAGGCACCATCTCAATCAGACTTGGTTCCGGTCATCGAAGTGCGTGATAAGGTTGTTGGACAACGGTGGATGAGCAAATATGGAGGAGCTCCACGAGTTTCGTGGAGAGAGATGGGGGATAAGAAAAAGGACAATTTGGAGAATAGTGAGAATAGAAAGAGTCGATATGTAGGAAAAGAAGATCGGACGGTTTATGGTGGTTTAGAAGAATTGAAAAGAATAAAATAGTAGATCTAGAATAAAGAGTGTAGATATATAGGAATAGAAGAATATGGTGGTTTAGAGAAATTAAAAAGAATAAAAGAGTAGATCTAGAATAAAAAAAAGTGTCAATTAACGTGTTGTACATATTTTTTTTATAATCAATGAAATTATTAGTGGACATTTAAAACCACCAACTTTCAAGAAAAAAAACACACAATAGTATCTATATATATATATACGTGTATGTGAATTTGATCCTTTCGAGTACTATGCTAGATGAAATAGGTCATATGAGTAGTTATATATGCGGATCTACAACCTTAATAAGGTGCTTTTAGCCACTCATATGATTTAAATGTTTTTAATTTTGTATATTAATTTATTTTTTTATGTTTGTATGGCTTAGATCTCACTTCTGCATGTTATGTATTTTACATTTCAGTCTCTATTTTAAGTTTTCAGTTCTGCCCTATAAATTACTATGAATTTGCAAAACGGATCAAAAGATCAAGTAACTGCAAAATTAATAAGGACGAGTTTTAAGTTTTCAGTTCTGCCCTATAAAATACTATGAATTTGCAAAACGGATCAAAATATCAAGTAACTGCAAAATTAATAAGGACGAGATAATCGGAGAGACATCAAGTTAGCTAGTTTTGGGAAGTTAAAGAAAATTCTTTGTTCTTTTCAATTTTATTATATAGAACTAGGGGTGTCAACGGGTACGATAAGGGTCGGATAGAAACATTTTCATATCCGTACTCGTTACAAATAGTCTTTACTTGCTACGGATTATCTTACTCGTATTCTATCCTTACCCGTTATGGTTTTCGGATTACGAAACTGTAGCGGGTAAAAACTTACCCATACGTTTTATCAGATACAGTACGAGTCAGATAAATAGATAAAAGAGTGCCATTGGCATCACTGTACAGGGCATGAGCATCATATTCGACGCAATCACAACATGACATCTATTCAGAGATATGAATGAAGCCGTCGACCAAGGAAGCAAATGGCACGGTTTTTCATTGGTCCCATGTGGCACATGGAATCTTGATTGGATCTCAATAAAAGGAATTATACCAAATCAGTCGCCGCCAGGGTTTGGTATTTTGGTTGGCAGCACGACTTCCTAGAAGGGTGTAAACGGACAGGATATTATTCGATTTTGTCCGGATTCAAATTTGAAAAATTATTTAAATTATTCGATTCATATCTATATTTGAGACCATCTATATCTGAAAAATTCTAACGGATAAGAATACGATAAGATTTTTAACTATTCATAACTATCCGTATTCGACCGTTTATACCCGTAAATTACAACAAAGGTACTATGTGTTCTTAAATTGATTTATTAAACTGCATATATATATCATCAATGATTTATTAAACTGTATATACATATATAGTCTGATCATACAATACTATAACATCATTAGTGACTAATGTTTTGATAATATGGTATATGTTTTGTAAGTAATAAACTTATTATGAAAAATATTAGATCTAATTTATGAATGAAAAAAAATATATTTAATGTTATTTCTTACTAGAGTGTATATTAATAATTTATTTTTAATTATCCGAATTTCGTATCCGTCCGATATCCGATCCGTATCCGTATCCGTTTAATATCCAATTCGTATCCATATTCGAGACTATCCGTATCCGAAAAATTATAACGAATAAGAATACGGTTTGATCACTATCCGATCCGTATCCGACCGTTTACACCGCTAACTTCCTCCATTCTTTCTTTCTTGATTTTTTCTTTTCAAAAAGTTTTATAATGCCAGGAAATATTCTCATCCCCATTTCCCCACACCTAACCTAACCAAATATAATCACTATGATCTCCACTACAACCAATTTTTAAAAGTAGCTCAGTGTCTTTTTGTTTTTTAAATGTTTTTATTTTTTTCTATTTATTGTTGGTTTTTTTAAGAGAATTTGCGGAAGATGATTAATTGCATTTTATTCAATCTGATTCATGAAATAATACAATGGAGGCTTCTATAGCCTTGTGTATAACAGTTGCCTATTTTTAGTTTTTATGGGTCCCTATTTATAAGGGTAACTTTCTAAAAATAATTAATGGGTTGAGTTGCTTTTGTTCCAAAATTAGTAACTCCTCATTTTTTTTTAAAATTAGACAGTGATGATTAAATCCCTACAGGTCTGAGGCTAATTGATTCCTTAATTTCCTAATTCAGTAATTCTCAACATTCATATACACGGCAAAACTATAAAATTTAAATTAGGAGGTTGAAATTTAATATATATAATATATGAAATTTGAATTCAAGTGTTCATAATCAGAAGGGTGGGGTTTTTAGAAAATGGAATTTCAATCACTAAGTTACAAGCACATATTTAGTATTTTGGGTAATTATATTTTCCCCCATCTATCTATCTCCCATTTCATCCCCAACTAACTAACTCCATCTTCTAATTATAATTACAAATTCTAACTACCTAATGGTCCCTACAAATTAATTAGCAAATTTTCTCCCTTTATTTATTTCCTCTTTCTCCCTCTCTCTTCCACCTCCGCCTCCACCCGTCTCTCCCACCTCTCCCTCTCCGCCTCCGCCCGCCTCTCCCACCTCTCCATCTCCGCCTCCGCCTCCCACCTCCGCCTCCGCCTCCCTCTCTTATCTCTCCATCTCCACCTCCGCCTCCCTCTCCCTCTCCCACCTCCGCCTCTCTCACCTTTGCCTCCGTCTCCCACCTCCATGAACTATTTACACTTACACGACGATGATGAATACTTGCTCGATGAGGGATGAATACTTGCATGACGAGGTATGAATACTTGTGCAACAGACAACTCGAAAGTATGTCATCATGGATCTCATTTGAAAGAGAAAATTGTGTAGAAGACGTTGGTGGTTTTAGATTTGCAAAATTTCTCACAGATCGTCAGAAATATTGGTTAGATTGAACAGAGAAAAAAATCACCTCTAAAAACGTGTAAAAGATGAGTGAGTGATGTGTCCAGTTTTTTTTATACTTGATATCTTAGGTGTGAATACTTGATGTATTATAGATGAATACTTGATTTATTATATGTGAATACTTGCGCGCTCTTGTAAAATTAATCGAGGTATGCACATATGCTTGTAATACTCTTGATACATGAACTATTTACACTTATACGACGAGAATGAATACTTGCTCGATAAGGGATGAATACTTGCATGACTAGGTGTGAATACTTGTGCAACGAACAACTCGAAAGTATGTTATCATGGATCTCATTTGAAAGAGAAAATTGTGTAGAAGACGTTGATGGTTTTAGATTTGCAAAATTCCTCACAGATCGTCAGAAATATTGGTTAGATTGAACGGAGAAAAAAAAAATCACCTCTAAAAACATGTAAAAGATGGGTGAATGATGTGTCCAGTTTTTTTTTTAAAATACTTGATATCTTAGGTGTGAATACTTGATTATTATATATGAATACTTGATTTATTATATGTGAATATTTGCGCGCGCCAATTGTAAAATATTTCAAATATTAGGCGGTCCCCAAATAGTAAGTGGTCCCCCCAAGTAGTTAGTAGTTATTAAAGTAGTCATTGACTGGGAGATGAAACGGGAGATGAATTTCGGGGGAATTGTATAAAAAAGTAAAATAAATAAATAAATTGTATAAAAAAGTAAAATAAATAAATAAATTAGGGTTGAATATAAAAAAGTAAAATAAATAAATAAATTAGGAGGACGTTGTTGGATTGTGCCATAATCTACTTGTCTATTTGACTAGATTTGCAAAACATATATTTGTTGAATTTTACAGTTTCGTGTCTTGAGATATTGTACAGGTTCATGGCGATATGAATTGCTAAAGTACACATCAAGGATACATGATGAATTGCAATAATTAATCAAGAATGAGTCATGAAGAATCAAGCATTGAAGCTAGAAGCATCATCTCGAGATTAGGTTTAGAAATCTGTAAAATTAGTAAAGTATGCTTGAGAATGTGGTAATTTACCTTAACCGTTGTAACGGTTAATTAGTCATTGCAACAGAATAAATCAAACACAGTCAAATCGATTTATTCCTTTGTGACAGCTGTTACAACGGTTACTCAGAATTTCCAAAGAATAACCATTGTGACAACCGTTGCAACAGTTAATAGCCGTTAGGGTTTCCCAGGCAGCCAAACCTATGATCCGGTGTTAACCGTTGCACCAAATACCTAATTTTTCATAGTTCTCCATAAATAGAAGCAAGAACTAGATTTGGATTATCACTCTAGCCGTCCCCAATTGCAATATTCTAAAAAAAATTTAGATCTAGAAAAAGTCATTATTGCTTGTGCACACAACTTCAATATTCATACTACAATCTCAAGCATACTCAACCACAATCAATCTCTTGTAAGAAGTAGCGTGATCCTTGAGTGATCATCTTGTTTGATTCATTTATTTGAGTCTTTAGTGCTCGTGAGCCATTTTTGTGCTCGGGCTGACTTCCCAAGATTTGTAAAGGCTCACCGGTTCCACCTTGTACTCCTTTCTTATTGGGTAAATAAATGCGTGTCATCTCGAAGGTCACGAAGCTCCGGAGACGTAGGCGTTAGTGCCGAACTTCATAAACAACTCTCGTGTCAAATGTCTCTTAACTCTTCTATTTACTTTACGCACACTTGTTTAGTTTAACGTTATTCAAGTTTCCGTCAAGAATAACTTATACACACGATAGTTAAAAGTACTTAGTTTAACTTTTAAAAGGCCCCGTATTCACCCCCTCTAAGTGTCTTAGGGACCAACAGACGTAAAATATATAATATGTGAAATTTAAATTCAAGTTTTCACTGTCACAAAATAAAATTCTAACCACTAAGCTACAAGCACATATTTAGTATTTTATGTCGGAGCTAAACTATATAAAAACATTACAAAAATTAATTAATTGTTAATATGGGTGATTAGAATTTTAAAATTGTAAGGGTAGCTAAGCACTCATATGATTGACTGTAGACCCCCCCCCCCCCCCCCCTGTTTATATTGTTGACTTGTGTTCTTATTTTTTGACGATGATCAATTAATGTCACTGATTTGTATATAATTAAGAAAAGTTCGGAGGTTATAACAAATACAAAGTATCAAGTATGTACTAAATCGTGCTTTCCAAAAAAAAAAAAACAATGAGAAAATTCATTAGTTTTATGTATAATTAAAGGCAGAAGCATTTAAAAATTCACATGATAAAAATAATAAATGCATTGATTATTTACTGTCCCAAAACCAACAAACCAAAGATAAAGAATTGATATTAATATAAAATCATGTGCATAATGTCTCTGTTTAATCTATCTAATCCAAACACAAAATAAACATAGACAATGTGTGCACAGTGATAATATGTTTAAATTGATAGTTTATCACATACTATATCTCATAATATGTAAAATTAATTTACTGCAATATAATAAAATTAGTCCATAATACCAAATTAACAACAACATTATTGACGATTGATTTATTATTTCACAATATTTGTTATTTATCAACTAATTAATCATATTATTATTTTGACACAAAACAGCAATGTTATTCTAAATATAATCTACAATATCAACATTTAACTACAGTGTAATTTATTTATTTTATAGTGAGGCTACCGTGTCCAAGAAAGTTTTGTGAACTTAATTCTAAAATTTATTGGATTGATTTCAAACTACAAATTCAAACTTTTAAAAACGATCTACTTCTCCAGTAATGTGTGTGCACGCAAAATTTTAAAATTTCTGAATTCCTTTAGTGCGAAGTCAAGCGGTAAAAAAATGAAGATTTATAAGTTATTTTCATGCATGCATTTTTCATCATTTATTGGTCACTTTATTTTGTACAAAATGAATTCGAAAATTAAAATTTTGTATGCATACTCATCACTTGTGAAGTAGATCGATTTTCAGATAAATTTTATAATTAAGCTCACCGAGCCCTCTTAACGAGCCTAGCACAAACTCGCCTCACACTATTTTCTATATTTTTCTAAAAAAAAAAAGCTTCGTCTTAGTAATTTATTCAACACAGAAATCAATACCTAATTAATGAAAGAATATTAGGAAAATTATAATGAACTAATTAAGATGTAGGGAAAATACATTTCTAGATAGTATTTATTTAAAAATTTAGTAAATAACATATTAGGAAAATTCTTAAGATGTTCTTTTGGATCTTTCTTTATTCTTCAAATCTTCTCAAAATCCATGATTTTAATGGAGAAAGGTATTGAATTAAAGCAGCAGATCTTTTCAAGTATATAGTTAGCACTGCAGCTCATAGTGACAAACGAATACTTCGGGTTCGGTTCGGTGGAGTCAAAAATTCGTGATTCGGGTATAATTCGGGAACAATTCGGTACAACAAGGAAGCAAAAAAATACCTAAAAAGAAACAAAAAAAAAATCGCGTTTTCTTGCGTTTTTATCGCGAATAATTCGTTATTCGCGTTTTATTCGTGAATAAAACGTATTATTTTTTTTTCATTTTAAACGTCAAAAAAATAAATAAAACGCGAATTATTCACAGATTAATATGCTGTAGCTATTGGAATTATATCTACATTTTATGACGAAGAAAGGTACATAAAATTTAGACACATTTTTTTTTCATAAGGAGGGTTCAAATGCCTCTATTTTTTGTGTCTCTATCATGCCTTTGTTTTTAAAATGTTAATAACTCAAAATTTAAATTATAAATATTAAAATAAAGGGAGAGCCTAGCTATCCCCCGTCAACCATCCCCCGTTTCATCCCCGTCAATTGCATTAATTAAGTGGGAGACCGCATAACTGTCAGCGCAACTTAGGAATTTGCAGAAAAGTATTCATATGTAACACAACTAGTATTCATCCATCTATATGAAGGTATTCACATTTGCAATAGAAACATATTTGGATATATTACAACATTCAGCGTATAAGAAAGTAGGGGACCACAAACAACATGTGTGGGGGACCGCATAACTGTCAGAGCATTAATTAAGTGGGGGACCGCATAACCGTCAGCGCATTAATTAAGTGGGGGGACCGCATAACCTTCAGCTCATTTTAGAAATTTGCAAAAAAGTATTCATCTGTAACACAACCAGCATTCATCCATCTATATGAATGTATTCATCTTTGCAATAGAAACATATTTGGACACATCAATCACTCATCATTTACACGTTTTTAGAGATGGATTTTTTTCTCCGTTCAATCTAACTAATATTTTTGACAATCTGTGAGGAATTTTGCAAATCTAAAACCACGAACGTCTTCTACATAATTTTCTCTTTCAAATGAGATCCATGATGACATACTTTCGAGTTATCCGTTGTACAAGTATTCATACCTCGTCACAAGTATTCATCTCTTATCTGAGCAAGTATTCATCATCGTCGTGTAAGTGTAAATAGTTAATGTACCAAGAGTATTACAAACATATGTGCATACCTCGATTAATTTTACAAGAGCAGCCGAATAATATTCATCCATAAGATATCAAGTATTCATACATATAAGTTAAAGTATTTATACCTAAGATACTAAGTATTTATAAACGTTGAAGTATTCATCTCTAAAACATCAAGTATTCATTCATTCACCTCTAATTTTTTCAAAATTTGTTTTTCTGTCATTTCTTAGTACTTAGTACGCACTGGCCTAATTCACCATTAATGAAGTTTTGTTCTTTGCAAATAACTCGCTACTGCATGAGGAAGAGGAACATAGACATGACAGATCTGACCCGGCGGTCGACAGTGATGGATCTAACCCGGCGGAGGCGGAGGTGGGAGAGAGAGGCGGCGGAGGTGGGAAAGGGAGGCGGAGCCGAAAGGGAGAGGTGAGAGAGGCGGGCAGAGGCGCAGAGGGAGAGGTGGGAGAGGCGGGCGGAGGAGGAGGCGGATGTGGAGAGGGAGAGGTGGGAGAGGTTGGAGAGAGAGGGAGAAAGAGGAAAGAAATAAAGAGAGAAAATTGGATAATTAATTTGTAGGGCCATTAGGTAGTTAGAATTTGTAATTATAGTTAGAAGAGGTAGTTAGTTAGTTGGGGGATACAATGGGGGATTGATAGATGGGGGAAGATATAATTATTCAAAAATAAAATCGTTAAATGTGATCTATATTATTTTCTCTATGTGCTCGTAGAAAATTATCACATTTTGATTTTGTTTTTCTGTGAATCAATAAGTTCAAATTAATTTGAGGCGAGAGAAAGCTTAAAGCAATCTATAAATATTTCAAATGTGTGCAGTAAATTAATTCCTCAATTATCTACACTTACAATTCTATAGCATCTGGACAAAATAATCAATGATTTTCGTGAAGGCATCGTTTTAATTTCTTTTATATATTTTTTCAGATTTTATGGAAACAGGTTATGAAGAATCGCAGTCAGGAAAAAGATAAAATGGGAAAAGAACACAGTAGATATATTTTCTAGTGCAAAGATGCAGCAATTGATTCAAATTTCAAAATGTACTCTATAGAATGACCCGCTAGACAAAATTCGATGCACGATGACTGTCGCAAGAGATCAGAAGACAAGAGAAATCAAAATCAAACACGATACGCTCATGCGCAGCGACTGGATTCCTCCTTTGTCAACCCCGGAAGAACATCTTCGTCAGGCATTACCGAATCACCGCCCAATTAACCCGAACTGAAAAGGTATAAGATCTCCTGTTCATAGTTTCTTAAAGAAATAAAATAGCGGGTATTTTGGCCTCTAACATGACCCGGTACACGGATACTTCACTGAGATGATGAACTGGTTTCAACTTCCGAAAAAACGACCCCACGCGGCCGCGACCATCCGCGATGGGATCTCTCGCGATTCTCTTGTTTTCGTGTTTCTTCGTTTGCGGTGGGTCCTACAGATCGGATATAAATCTTCTGTTATTCCAAAGGGACCACAGGACCCTGTTATTCCTATCCCAACCGTTCAAATTTTTCATACGCGAATTTCAAGAAAAAAAGTTTTTCATAACCGAATCTTGACAAAGGTTAACAGCTGGGATTGGAATAACAGAGTCCTGTTATCCCTGTAGAATAACAGCAGATTTATATCATATCTGTGGGACCCCGCAAGCCAATTTGTGAGATCTACTTTTTTTCTGTACATAATATTCCGCATAAATGCGCGAGAATCTCCTGAAATATGGGACCCAGTAATGAGATATAGAATTAGTGGGTCCCGCAGGTATTCAGAGCAAGCATGGAATATTGCAGAGATATTGTTATGTAGAGATCATGGTCCGAGTCCACCCGGAAATCGCAGTGGTTGTCTGATTTGGGCTGACGTGGTTCGCTTGTTACCCTTCGCCACATAGAGGGCCCCGCGTACCACGATTGGCCTTTTACGTGCGCCCAAACGCCAAAAAATATCAAAATCAAACACGATACGCTCATACGCCGAAACGCTCATACGCAGCATCGACTGTTGAAAATAATAAATATTTTCTTTATGATTTACATAGTTTGTTTATAAAATTTGATGTAATTTGAAGCTAATTTATAATTCATTAAGCGATTTTATTGGTCAGCTATTAAATATTTTCCAGAATGCACTAGATTTGATATACAATTTATCTAAACTATATAGAACATAAAATATATATGCAATTTTACTTTGTTGATTTTAATAACTATTTTGTCGTTTGTCACGGTTGCTAAATAAGCTTCAATGTGATATATTTATATCTCAACAAAATTGCAATTTCCAAAAATCTTTAAAATTACTAAAATTAGTTAATTAGTTTAAAATTAATTTAAAATTGGCCTACCTATTAAATATTAATATATTATGTAATTTAATCATTACGAAATAATACATCAATTTCATGAAATTCGGATAATTAAAATAGAGGAAGGCTCAAATGCCCCATTGCTTCAAGCGCCAATCGTACCCAATATCTTTATCTTCATTTTCAAAGTTTAAACAGACGATCTGAACTGCTCAACATGATGTCCACGTTTAAATATGATTGTAGACCAAATTATATATATTTTTTAGAAATATTTTACTATTTTTTAAGATAGGTACAAAATAATTGTTTTCAGGAAATTGTGAACCATCTAAAAATAATTATTTTGTACATATCTTAAAAAATAGTAAAAAAGTTTTCAAAAAATATAAAATTTGGTCTCCAATCATATTTAAACGCGGATATCATGTTGAACGGTTTGGATTGTCTGTTTAAACTTTGAAATTGAAGATAAAGATATTAGAGTACGATTGGAGCATGAAGTAATGAGACATTTGAACCCTCCTCTGATAATTAAAATATTTGTATTTAATTGTCTTAGTATCCAAACCTCCCAACACAAATTATATTATATTTATATAAATGTCCACTTGTTTTCAACTTCTCGCAGTTGCCAAATTTCCATACAATGTTACCGTATTTGTACAATTGAGATATTTTACCAGAATGAGCATTTTGGCACTATTGTTCAGTCATGTTTGATTTTGGACTAAACAGTGAAATAAGGACTTTAAATCTCACTTATTTCGTCAAATGTGATTTAATTGAGCCGGACTAAGATGGAATAAGCCGATTTTTAGGCTAGCCTAAATTGGCCTAAACTAACCCACCTCTTTAGATTTAATTTCATTTAGATATGAGATCTAACTTTTCATTATTTTTATTATTTTCAATCACTTTTTAAGAAATGTAAAATAAGCAATTGATTTTGTTTCCATTTAAACATAAAGAAACTTATAACTTTATCAATTATAAAATCAACATTTTTTTTTAAAATGACATAAATTTCTCAGTTAACAAAATATGCAATATAGAAAATTATTAAATAAAATATTTTTTAAATAGTACTACAAATAAATAAATTTTTTGTTTAGCAACCCAACATATTTCTGACAAAATAAATTAGTATACATATAAGTTTAATTAAACAAGATTTACTAAATGCAATGTCTATCTTTGAGATATATAATTAATTTGTACATAACTCATTTTCTTGTACAATTTTTTTCAATCAAAATGAATAAAAAATACGAAGAATTGTTTTATTATTGATATTACAAATTTTTTAAGACAAAATAATTTCTAATATCAAATTATTACCAAACAAGGAATAACTTAAGTCAAGGTATAACTTTAGACATCAACCAAATATGAATAATATGAAATCATGTTAGGCAACTGACAAAATAAAATGTTTAACATGTCAACTAGTGATACTGATAACAAACGTGATAAAATAAAAGCGAAAATACAAATTATAACTAAAATTTTAACTATATAAATATTAAGTCGGATAATTTTTCAAATTAGTATTTAACTATATCCAACCAAAATTTAAATGTCAATTGTAATGAGCAGGGGCAGATTCAGGATTTTCGTCAGGGGGGGCAAAAAAATATCGAATCAGGTTTAAATCCATTAACCAATTGGGTACTCGACAAAAAACAATGCTTTAACTTATACTTTCCAATGCTTTGACTTTAAATTTCTGATGCTCTGACTTATAATTTTAATTACCAATAAAATTCAACAGATTTATTTCAATTTTAACCCTTAAATTTAACTTGAATTACAAATTAAACGTCCAGAGGAGGGCAAAAAAAATTCCAGGGGGGGCAAAGTCGATCGGAACCGATAAATTTTCACTAAAACTCAAAATCCAGGAGGGCTGCCCCCCTGGATTACACTGGATCCACCCCTGGTAATGGAGTCCGAATCTGCTGCGATTCCGAGATGGATCGCAGGATCCTAAAATTCCGAAATCAACGGTTCAAACTTTTCCATGCGCGGATCTCGAAAACGTTCTTGAAAAAGTAAATTTCATGCACGCTTCTCAAGAAAGACCAACAGTTGAGATGGATCTCAGGGTCCTGTGATTCCTCCAGAATCACAGCAGATTTATTTTCCTGGTAATGAGCTACCCTTCTCCTATTGGCTTTGAATTCCATGCATTTTTGTTTTCTAGCTGCTATATGTGAATGTGAAGTCAGCTAATCAAGCATCTAACTTGGAATGGCGAAAGTTCATGCAAATTTACATAACACGACAGATGATAATGATATGAATTTCCTTGTCAGAGTTTTTCAATTTCTTTTTGGAAATCATCTCTTTGTCAAAGTTGGTAACATTTATTTTTGGGTTAATTTTTCATATACCCTTCAACTTGTCTTGATTTTCTTATTTACCCCTCTAGAATTTAATATATTGTTTATACCCTCCAATTCTTTAATGTGTTTCTTATTTCTCCTTGACAATAAGAAAAAAAAAACTAACTCTACTCAAATAATATTAAAAAATCAGTATTAATTTTGTTTCCCAGAATAGACGAAAATGCCTCTAATAATTACAGAATGTCCTTTCTTTTCTCCCTATTGATGATCAAAATGCCCTTAGCTTGCATTTAAAGAAATATATTACAGAGTATGCTGCTGGTAAAGATTGCAGCTATCATGATCATCAACTTCCAGAGACACCCAAGTTCTATTCCCTCATACTCTGAATACTAGCCTAATAGTAGTACCTTGCCATATAGTACACAAAAAATACCAGTACAGAGGATCTGACACTGGATGAGATAATACAAACAAACACCAGAGGAAATAAAATGCAAAGACAACCTCCAAAAGCTTTGGGAACATAATTAAAATAGTGGGTGAAAATAAATATACACATATCCCATCTCCTCTCTCTCCATGGTAGGACCTCATCTCACACAAACCATTGGAGATTTAAAACTCTAGATAGTTTTTTTCTCCATTATCTCAAATTGCCTTAATCTAGTTGTAGAATTTTCATAATAATTAATTACTATGTTATCTCATTTTATTAAACAATTAGAATACATGCATCGTGTCTCAAATGAGAATACATACACGCGATCAATTTAGAGATACTCTTGACAATAATATAATTCAATAATTGCATCTTTAGTTTTTTGTTTGAAGCCCTTTGATTTTCTTGTCTTTTTTGATATGTAACTATGGACAAAGTAACAGAGAATTAGCTGGGTTCACCGCTCACGAGAGTAAGGTGATACAGAGGAGTAACCTATGGTTCTGTTTTCTTTAAATTTTTTGTTTTTGTTATTAGCTTGTAGAGTTAAATGAGGAAGGAAGAGCAAGAGGATGAGCAAGAAGAAGGATATTATGATCAATTGCTTTTAAAGTAAACAAAAATCATAGATGGAGCATTTAATAAAATTAATTAATCGGTCTCTTTAAACTTATGGGTAAATAAGAAAGAGATGAAAGAGTTGAGTGGTAAATTTGATATATACATGAGTTAAGAGTGAAATAAGAAATTGATACTGTATTAAAGGGTATTTAAGAAATTAAGCCTTTATTTTTCACATGCGGACCCAATAAAATCAATATACAATTGTCGGCTATTTTCTATGGCTGTAAATACGGTGCATGCATTTTTAATGGTCCGTGTGTATCCATTATTCATGAACCTTTTTCCCTCTGTTTAATTTTTTTTTTGCGGTGCCCTTTTTCTCTCAATGTGCTCTCCTCTGTTCACCACTTGTTCGGTTCGTGCCTCCATTTGAGCGTGTCTCGCCGCCTCTTTTCCCTATCTCTTTCTCTCTTGCCTCCGACAAAAACAAAAAAACCCTAATCCTTGAGCTTTCTCCGCTACCTTCTTAGTCGATCCGAGGTACTTCTCTTCTAATTACTCAGTTTCTATTTCATGAATTCGTTCACTGTATTGTGTTAGAGTTCTGGCTCTATGTGATCGAATAAGATCTCGTTGGTAAATACACAGAATGATACATGAATCGAGTTGTTGATGGTTTGATTTAAGTAGGTCGCTTTTGTCGCCTGTAGTTAGAGCAGAAATTCCTGATTTGTTAATTAAGCTGTTCCTTTTTGCCTCCTTTGCATACGACGATTTATCTTAAGGATTAAATGCTTTCGTATAAGGAATATGTGATATTGTTTTAGATCATTGAGGTTTTGGTCATAAAGCTGCTTTGTTTACTTTCCCCGTCTCTTTTACATTCAGGGCTTACAACATGTTATTGTTTCTTACCTGTATTTTTTTAATCCGCTTGCTAATAAAAGTTTGTCAGATTATTTCTATATCTCTAGGCCAATACAATTGTTTTTCAATAATTTGATAATTTATGATCTACTGTTATGTACTTAAACTACTTCAATTTTATATTTTTACTGTTAGTTAAAGTAGAAGTAAATGAAAGTTGTGAACTTGTCCTCTCAAATTGCCATGCCATGCTTTTTGGAACTTACATTTATTACTTCCATCTATTTTTGCACAGGAGTGATCCCTGCGGCAGTTGGCTGAGTTTTGCTGGAATCATATATGAGGTCCTAAGGTTTGTTTTAAATTCACTTTACCAGTAGCACTTCATATCCTTGAGGCAATAGATACTATTTGAAGTGTTTTTTTATCTCATCTTTATTTAAAAAAAAAAAAAAAACTAGGCAGTACACGATTGGATTATATGAAACTTCAGGATTCATTTGTATATTTGCTCTCTTGTACATGTTATGCAAAATAATTCAAAGGGCTTCTTGACCTAGAATATTCGTCGTACTTTGTTGTTCATTGCTCTGTGGGCTGTGGCCTCTGAAAATACAAAAATCAAACAGAAAACTAAGAAAAAATGACAAAGATAATAGAATTCATCTTTTGTTTCTCAAAATTAACCTGATTATGTCTTCTAACTCTAATTCCTCAACTCGTCTTTACAGATATCATGGCTACAACAGTTTTATGAAGCAAAAACTGAGCCTACTCTTCCCGATTTAATAAACCGCTACTCTTACATAAATTTCCTTAAAAATGGATCGGCACGATACATCTGGTTTTGTCAGTGGAGGATGCAACCATTTTGAATGATCCTCTGATTTAACCATTAACCTAGCTTAGTTTTCCTTTTCCTGAGAGCAGATAGAGACGTAAAACAAATAAAAACACCTCCTCCCTCCCGAAGCCCTACCATCCCTTCGCAACTTAGTATCAGCAAAGCAAAACCTTGCCTTACAATTGATGGATAACAATAATGGGTTATTTCCAGCTGGGAGGGGCCCAGCTGGTAGTAATTTGAACCTTCCCTACCCCTGTAATCCAAAAACATTTTCAATTGATTTCTCCAATGCAAGAGGTGCTCTTGGCAATTGGAGCACTGTCACATCAGACACCAATTCCAACCTCTGCAATGTCAACCAGCAAAATTCTCTGGCCAAGGGGATGAAGCGCAAGTGGGTTGATTTCTCTCTAAGTCTGGCCCACTCGTCAGCCTCTTCTGACAGCACCACCAGGCCTAGCTCTATGTCTACCCACACTTCTTCTGGTAAAGATAATGAAGGGGACTCCTCGATGGATTTGGGAATTAATTTTGAACTCAGCCTTGCTCCCAAGGCTGCAGATGAGCCCAAGCTGGAACTTGAACTTAGCCTTTCCGTGGGCCCCACTGAATCTGTGGTTACCAATGCTCCTACCACCACAGTAAATTACCACGCTGCCTGTACTCCTGCAGCAGTACCAGATTATATGTCAGTACCAACTGTTGATGAAGGGTCCACTTCGTCTCGCTGGAAAGGTGGCAGCAACATGTTACCCTACTTGCAAGACAAAAACATTGTATTCCCTCAGCAGATGCCAGGTCCTATGCAAGGGATACCAGTACAACTGGAGACACACAACTCTCCCACGAACCGTCCTAACAACCGTACCGGCAACGCCAAAACATGCCAATACCCTGGGTGCATCAAGGGGGCACGTGGTGCCTCTGGCAAGTGCATAGCCCATGGTGGAGGGCGCCGGTGCCAAAAGGATGGCTGTGGAAAGGGAGCTGAAGGTCGTACCATTTTCTGCAAGGCACATGGTGGGGGCCGCCGGTGCGAGCATCTCGGGTGCACCAAGTCCGCTGAGGGACGCACTGACTTCTGTATTGCACATGGCGGGGGCCGCAGGTGCAACCATGATGGTTGCTCACGTGCTGCCCGAGGAAGATCTGGCCTCTGCATTCGCCATGGTGGTGGCAAGCGGTGCACACACCCTTTGTGCCCCAAGTCCGCAGAAGGCCATACAGGTCTTTGCATCGCCCATGGTGGAGGTCGTCGGTGCCAGTACTCCCAGTGCAATAAGGGGGCCCAAGGAAGTACAAATTATTGCAAGGCACATGGAGGTGGGAAAAGGTGCACCTACCCGGGGTGTCAAAAGGGAGCTGAGGGGAGCACCCCGTTTTGCAAAGGCCACGGCGGTGGTAAGAGGTGCTCTTTCCCAGGTGGCTGCAGTAAAAGTGTGCATGGTGGGACCCATTTCTGTGTTGCCCATGGAGGTGGCAAGCGTTGTGCGATTGCTGAGTGCACCAGATCTGCTAGGGGGCGGACAGATCATTGCGTACGACATGGGGGTGGGAAGAGATGCAAGGTTGAAGGTTGTGGGAAGAGTGCTCAGGGAAGCACTGATTTTTGCAAGGCACATGGCGGGGGCAAGAGATGTGCATGGGGTCAGGTTGGCACTGGGTTGGGTGAACTGGGTGCACCGTGCGATAGGTTTGCAAGGGGTAAGGTTGGTCTTTGTGCCACACACACGGCCTTGTTGGATGATACAAGGGTTCATGGCGGCCGCTCAGTTGGCACTGTGGTTTCGGGCGGTACTGTTACGACTGGTACAATTGGTATGGCTGAGATGAGAGATGTCAGGGTTAGGGGACATGACAGTGCAGTTCGCTTTATTGACCACTCTGGGATTGGTGGGGTGAGTGCCGGTACAAGTCATGTGGGGGAGGCAAGTTCTCAGCCGGCTGTAGTGCCGGCACCAGAAGGGAGAGTGCATGGAGGGATTTTGATGACTCTGTTGGGTGCTGAACGGAGCACTGGAGATAAAACTGGAGATTACAATGGAAAGGTACATGGTGGTATTCCCTCGGGATTTCTCTCTCTGCATATGGGTTAGTTTGGTTTTTCTGTACCTCCAAATCTCTAGTGTTGTTGCATGGGTCTCTTGATTTGATGATCTGGGTTTTTGGGTAGAAATGAGAAAGCAAGTATCTCTCAAATATTGGGGTTTGTTGCTTTCCATTTTAAGTGTTTTAATTATGTCTTGCCCCATTTGTGATATATAAAATAAATTGGTGTAAAGGGGTTTTCTTGAATAATGTCAGGGCTTTAGTTTTTTTTAATGTGGATGTTTGTGTTAGGTCTGTTAGGATTTTTAAATCTGCTCTCGTTTGGAACTAAAATGTTAAAGGTGTGTGAATTGTATGTAAATGTGTTAAGCTTAATGTGCATTTTGTTGTAATATAACTTTTTAACTATGTGTGCGTTGGTTTTCTATTCAGAACTTTTGAACTATATGTGCTTTTTTTATGTGCTTTTAGAGGCAGTTATTATAGCCAATTTCTTTTTTGTTGTTGCAATTTTTATGTTCATAGCTGTTTGCACTAGCGTGTGTTTCTTCAGTTGATTATTAAATCAGATGGATTCGCCTGGCCAGGTTATAAATCAAAATTTTGGCATGCCATCAGTAATCAGTTGCTTGAATGAATTTGTTAAGTTCCTGTCTAGTTGTCCGCTTGAATATGTTTGTGAATACCTTTCTCAATGCTCTCCGTGTATTTTGCAACAATCTAAAGGTTAATGAAATGTTTTTTTGGATTATTATCAGAAGAGAAAAAACTGGTATTGGTATAGTATGTATGAAAAACATTCGCTGGGCCTTTTCACTGGATTGTTGTTGTCATTTTTCTTTGGGCTTTTTGGGTAAGACAAAATGAAACACAAACCACTTGTTAATGGTCCATGTAAACGAGCGAAGAAAATCAGAAGAACGTTAATGGGTTATTTTGTAATATACAGAATATAAAAGGTGGTAGTTGAAAGAGTACTATTTTATTTTATTTTTTTTGGAAGGGCAGGAGTATTCTAGAGCTCTTTCTAATAATAAATTTGTATTCAGCAATAATCTCTGTGGAAGCGAGGTACTGCTTTGTGCAAAATGCTGCAAAATAATGAGTCCGCATCCTCTAAGGTAACAGAATATTTGTGTTTAGATCTGGACCGTCCGATCAGAATCCAAGCTAATCCGGTCTGAGGTGAAATGCATGGGGCCCTTTAATATTCCTGCCAAAGCATATCGCACGGTTTTGAATTTAAACTCGAGATTCATTGGACTTAATTTAACTCGGATGCCTAATTAATTTTTAAAGTTTGTTTTTAATTTTGTGTGATGATTAATGAACAAAGATGTGCAAGAAATGAACTCTTAGTAGGAAAGTTTGTTGGATAATGCATTATAGCATTTTCATTCCATAAATGCACCTCAATTATGGGGTTTTGGGAACCATCATTGAATTATTTTTTTATCATGCCATGCCATGCCTCTCACGGCAAGTCAGCTACATAAGTGAGCCCCCTTTCTCTGTGATAATTTTTTATTTATTAGAAATTAATACAAATAATATAAAAAATAAATGAATGAATAATGGTAGTATTTCGCTGTTATAGAAAAAACCGAATTATTGAATCAGCTTTTTTTTTTTAGAAACTTTTAAAGGAATCAAATTAATGATTTGATTCCTTTTGTGTACCAGCCTGCTCCATATGTCCTGCCACAAAAATTCTGCCTACCCCATTTTATTTTTAAAAGAACCGAATCATTGATTTGGTTAATTTATAATTATTTAAAGGAACTAAATCATTATGGTATCAAAATTCTCACACATTTTGCATTATATTTTTAATGAATTTCTAAATAAAATATTATTTTTTCTGTGGTGGCCATTTCAGATCAGGTTTTTAAGGGAAACATTGACATGTTATTCGTACTTTGCCTAAAAATTGCAATCTTGGACTGAATCCAAGAATTAGGCCGATATCAAGTCGAAATTTTGTTACACCATCTCTAATTCTCTATTAAGTATTAATATATAACATGTTTAATAAGATCGAAATGATAAGTTCTCTGTTTTTTTTTTTTCAGTCAGATTGGGTAACATTAACTTGCGCCAAAACAGCTTCATATTTCACATCCGTTACTCGGTAGTCGGTACGCATCATGTAGAAGTGAGAAAAATAGCATAACCGAGTCAGCTCCGTTACAGAACGGTACAGTTATGGCACAGAACGGCACGGCGTGTGTGTTAGGTATGTGTTGTGATTCGCGTGTCCAGGGGCGGACCCATAAAGGCCCAGCGGTAGGCAAGTGCCTACCCCTGGATTTAAAAAAAAAAATTAGACCCAGTATAAATTTACCCAAGTGCCTACTCTTGATTCATTATTGTGCCTACTCCTGAGTCCAGAAAAATTTAAATAGCAAGGTCCATACTCCATTGAAATAAAAAGCCCTTCGAACTTTGTCATCGCTGGAGAGTCAGAGAAAGGATCTCACGCGCCAGCACGCACACGCCTCCGCCATCTTCACGCGCCTCTTCCCTCTCCGCCCTCTTGTGCACCTCTTCTCTCTCCGCCCTCTTCACGCCCCAGCACGGCATCTCCTCCAGGCTCCAACCCTCTTTTATTTTATTTTTTGGTAAGATCTCAATTTCTAATTTAAATTGATCAATTGAATTTATTTCTTGCATAATTCATGTAGAAATTCATTGAAGGTCTTGAATTGCGAATTGAATTGTGCTTGAATTAAGAATTTAAATGTCGAAGGCCTTGAATTGTGCTTGAATTGAATTGTAAATTATATATGATTTGGTGTTTGAATTGTGAATTGCTTGATTTGTTTGAGGGTTGCTTGAATTGCTTGACCTAATGATCTTGAATTCTACATTTTAGGGTATTAAAAATGAACAAGTACTATAAGAAGACACTTAAGCCTCCAATATTAAAAAATATTTTGCACTTTTATTAGTATTGTGCCTACCCCTGATCAAATTCCTAAGTACGCCCTTGCGCGTGTCGTGTGTCATGACTAATTGTCAGCGAAAAAGACACAGCACGGTACGATACATAAATTATCTTGGTCATAACACGGCAGAAAACATGACACTACGTTTTCGTTTTTCTAACATTAATTCTTCATTTTAATATTTCAAATAATCATTTCATATTCTTTTGAAAACTTATATGAATTTTTCAATAAACAAATTTAAATTACAAAAATAATATTCAAATTTGACTGGTTACGGCATGTTTGGTCACGGTGTGACTATTTGCGAGTCGTGACCACCTCTCGACATTTTGGTCACAACACATGAAAAATTGACTTGATCACGGCACGACACGGCACGATTTTTCCACTGTAACAACTTTGGGTGTATATTTCAATATACAACCTTAGTATTATTAGTCTAATTTGCATTGTTCTAAAACATATCCCAAATCCCAAATTCTCAAAGCCTGAAATTCAAATCTGAAATTCAAATGGCGTATTTGTTTATTCGTTTTAACTAAGTTATAAATTTGGTTTGAATTTAATCAGAAGTTATATCAGTTCATTAATTGATAACATTAAAAAAGCATGCTAACAATCCTCAGAATAAATTAATATATCATAATCAGTTGGATCTTTTTTTTTTTTTTATCTTGGACATTAACTCTAAGAAATATGAATTCTTACATGAAATTATTATCTAGATAAGCATCTTAAATATATTGTTTCAATTTTGATTTTGAAATGTTATCTAGGTAAGCATTAAACGGATAGTATTTTTACGAAAAGACACATTTTTATTTCCGTAAGAAATATCTAAATAGAAATTAATTGACAATTTTCTTTTTTGCTAGAACAATGATTCAATCAAGATGAAAACCCCTTCATTGGAATGCATTGTGATTTTAAGCTATAGTTACCTACTCTTGACTTGAAGGGACTTACATAGCCCCCCAGTTATTGGTTAAAAAATTGAGGCCTTGGAAAGGCCACCTTAGAACAAGAAGAGTTCTCAGCCTAAATTATTATAGCTAAGATTTTTTTGTAGTAGCTAAGATATTCCAAGAAATAGCGCTTTGTTACAGCTGTCCTTAGAAGAGAAATTAAAATTGTTCAATTTAGAGGAGGGCTCAAATGCCCCATTGCTTCATGCCTCAATCGTATCTAACATTTTTATTTTCAATTTCAAAGTTCAAACAAAATATCTGCACAGTTCAACATGATATCCATGTTAAAATATGCTTAGAGATCAAATTTTATATTTTTTGGAATTTTTTTACTATTTTTTAAGATAGGTAAAAAATCACTGTTTTTCAGGAAATTGTGGACCATCTAAAAACAATGATATAATAGTAAAATATTTCCAAAAAATATAAAATCTGGTCTCTAATCATATTTGAACGTGGATATCATGTTAAGTGGTTCAGATCATCTGTTTGAACTTTGAAATTGAAAATAAAAATGTTTGAATATGATTGGGGCATGAAGCAATGAGGCATTTGAGCCCTCATCTTCAATTTATATATGAACCTATTCATGCCATATTATTAACTAATTACTGAACTGATTTTTTCCTTTCAAACAATTTAATATTTTTTTACTTAAATTAGACATACATAATCCATCGAAGAACAACCAAGTTGTTGATATAAAATATTTTTCTGTTGATGTGTTTTTTTTGTTTTGTTTAGGCGAATGATTTTTCTTATTAAACTACAGACATATTTGCTATGTTAAAAATGTTTTTTAGATGTGATAATTTCTCCAGCACCTCTTTAAGTTTTTTTTCATGACGCAATAACAAAGTAATTTATTGGAACTCAATATTTGTTAATTACTTCACGACAAGTTTTCCTAAAATAAAATTGAGAGTCAAATCATCCAACTTTGAAAAAAAAAAACTTATTCAGATTTCTAGCTTTGCAATCAGTATCACAAGATTCGTGAATTATTTGCGAATAATTCGTTTTTTGGTGATGACAAACCGAACACCGAATTATTTCCGAATAATTCTCAAATTTTACGAACTTTTCCCTAATTTTACCTGAATTTTTCCCAAAATATTTTTTTTTGGTTTTTTTTGCTTCCTTGTAGGACTGAGATATCTAGTCCGGATAATTCCGAATCATTCCCGAATTATATCCGAATTATTTCGGAATCACGAATTTTTGACCTCACCGAACCGAACCCGAATAATTCATTTGTCACTATATTTGCAACACGTTAGTAATCAAAGTTGAATTGAAACAAAATACAAGTTCAATTTGTTCAAGTAATTTGCTGCAAGAAATTGACACTCCATTATTCTCTCATTTATTTCAATTATGGTCAGTACACAATAATTGAGAACTGACAAGTACTTGTTATCATTGTACCGGAGTTGAGGAATTAATTTTCGTACCTATAAAGAACTTGATATAATGATATTGCTCAGGAACTCAGGTTAGGAAATTTTTTATTGGTAGTAATTAATAGAAAAGAAGAGAGGTAAATAGTAAGAGAGAGTACAGTAATATTTATATTGGTAGTAAGATCGGTAGTAATTTTACCGATCTTAACTTTTTTTTAATCTGATGTATAGATGGAGAAAATTCTTATATTTATTTCTAGTAAAATATGAAATTTTTTTCAAAAAATAGATGGAATGTTTTATATATCTAAATTTTAAGGTACTTTATCTATTTTTGTAAAAAGATATTTTACTAGAAAAAATTAAAAGGAAAAAAAAACAAACTGGTTTAGATCGGTAAAATTCCTACCGATCCAAACTTTTTTATTTTTAAGATCGGTAGAATTGCTACCGATCTTACTACTAATATAGATATTACTGTACTCTTACTGTTTGTCTCTCTTCTTTTCTAATAATTACTACTGATAAAAAATTTCCAGGTTAGGAAGTAAATTTTGAAACAATTTAATTTCGCATTTATGTATGTTTTGTTAGTATAGAAATATCTTGCTAAAGAAAAATTATTCATGCATCAAGTATTCAAGTATCTATTTGTCTGGACACTATTCTAGCTACGGGTGCCAACAGATACAAACGAATCGGGTTGGAAAAAAAAGTTCACTCTTATCCGTACCGAATAAATTAAATAAAAAAAAACCATTACATGTATCCATCATATCAAATACGGCACTGGTCGAATTAATGAGTTAGAACGTCATTGAGTAGATGTATATGAGCCACAAATAAAACTATATCATATTATTAATTCATCATCTTCATATAAATATATATCTATATATAATTTTATATTTTATATTTTTAAATATTACCGTATAGAATAACTGGTAAGGAATAGCTTTTACTTGTACTCTTACGTGTAATGTTAATGAACTTTTTTTTTAAATCAATAGCTCTAAATGCATACTAATGATTTCATTGATAAAAAAATTATTTACAACACGTCAAAAGACGCTTCATTTGTTCTCTACAATTTCTCTAAATCATCCATTTCTTCTATTCCTACATATCTATACGATTTTATTCTCAATATTCTCTATTCTCTTATTTCCCATCTCTCTCCACTACCGAATCTGCTCTCGTCCGACAATCGCCACGCTCTGACAATTGGATTTGCTCTCTACCACATTCTGATTGAGATGGGAGTAGAGACTTTGTGCTCACATCTGTTCCGCTCCGCTCCCTCCCCTATCCCTCTCCCTCCTCTCCGCTCGAGAAGGTAGAGACGAGAGAGAGGGGTATTGTTGTGTCCAAAAAGGGTGGGAGGGGCGGCTTTAGGGTTTTGTTGTCGCTTTTCGAATTGTCTATTTGAAAAGAGTGTACCCAACCAGCGAGTCGAATTTCGGTTGAAAGTTGTTTAATTGAAATTAGATCTATTTTTTTGTTTTTTACTCGTACCTGATAAACTAAATGAAAAAAAATCTTACATATATACGTCTTATTGAATACGATAAGAATTAAATAAGCAAAGTTCAAGTGGCTCATGCCCCAAGGAAGAGGGCATCTTCTCTTGGATCACCAACGAATAATAAAGTATATATAGCTCATTTAATTGTTAGTAACTCTAACATCGATCTATATAGCAATAAATGTCACCAACTTTATCTCCCAATCCAGTTTTCATAGTCCTTGGCATCCTTTTCAAGTTTTAAACTAAAACGACCCATAGACATAGTTATATTAATTAGTGGAGGAAGAGGAAGAGGAAGAATTAATTAATCAAGCAGCACTTAATTGTCTATGACAGTGATGTCCGGGATTAATGAGGGAGTTAAGTTATGATTAATTATTTTAAATGATTGTTCTAGGATATCATATATGATTCATGATGCTTCAAGTAGCTTGCTCAATTATTGGTAAGGTGAAACTGTCATTGTTGTACATTTCTTATTTATACTGTATGCATACAAACCATTTCTGGTACAATAATACAAATATTTTGGGCATAATTGTGATGGTTTTCCAATATTTTATTGGGGAGTTATCTTGTTAATTTTTTGTTTCCTTACATATATATGGTGCCGGAGAAAAGCTAGCTGGTGTTTTATCATTGCCCGTATTTTTAAGCAAAATCTTATATTTTAACATCGGAATATATATATATATATATATATATATATATATATATATATATAGATAGGCTATCATGCTTTGGGAAGTAAAGAAGGTGTTTTACTTCCCGCTCATATCTCTATTTCTAAAGTTCAAACAGTTGATTCGAACATTCCAACATGATCTTCATATTAAAATGTGCTTGGAGACTAAATTTTTCATTTTTTTTTTTTATTTTTTTACTTTGTTTAGAATTTTTGAAAATCACAGCTTTTCATTAAATAAAATAATAATAAAAAATTCAGAAACAATGTTTTTCAAAAATTCTAAAAAAATAGTAAAAAATTTCCAAAAAATGTAAAATTTGATCTCCAAGTACATTTCAATATGAAGATAAGTTCTTATTGACTATTTGAACTTTAGAAATAGAAAAATGAACGGGAAGTAAAATATTCTCTTTACTTCTCAAAGCACCGTAGCATCACTATATATATATATAGTTATATTGAGCCGTCTATTTTTAATCTAAAATTTATAGATAAGGTTTACTCTCAAGTGCTTTATCAAATTAAGGGAAAAAAAGTATGAACAAACATTATTCATTTGAGGAAAGTTCTTCTTAAAATCCACTTTGATTTAATTGCTAAGGTAATAATTTCCGTTGGAGATGTTGCAAACTCAAAATTCGGATGGAATCTCTTTGTGAATATTTAATGAATGACCCGTATTTTATTTTAAAAAAATAATTTAGTGATAAAAACAATGTCTTCCGTATGAAAAATTACAAAGTTTAAAATTCAACTTGAAAATTCCTTCTGAATATTTAAAGTTAAATAATTAGTAAGATGTGCAGTAATTTGGTGGATATGGCTGAAAAGAAATAAGATTATCTTTACAGATGCTAATTCTTTATCTTCTCAGGCTTTAGAAAATAAGACTATCATTGGCCTTTTTTTGGTGTAAGTTCAGGTCTGAAACTGATTTTTTAAACTTCACTCATGTATTGCCTTATGATGTTAAGGACTTACCAGCACAGATCAACCTAGTACAGGATTTACAGACTCTTCCTCTGGAGCTAGGCCTCCTCTTAACTATGGCGGAGTCGGAAGACTTCATTGGAGATTTTATGGGGATCATTATGGGGCTGGAGGATGGGAACAATATTCTCCGTCTAACGTCTAGAGAAGAGGCACTACCCAATGATGATGACTCTGAGTTATAGTGCTAATTTTCTTGTTGTTTTCTGATGTTTTGTGCTTACTGGTACCCTATGTTGGATTGTGCCATAATCTACTTGTCTGTTTGACTAGATTTGCAAAACATATATTTGTTAAATTTTACAGTTTCTTGTCTTGAGATATTGTGCAGGTTCATGACGGTATAAATCGCTACATATACATCAAGGATGCATGGCCAATTGCTATACTTATCAAGGATGAGTCATGAAGAACCAAACACTGGACTTAGAAGCATCACCTCAAGATTAGGTGTAGATATATGTAAAATTGGTAAAATATTCTTGAAAAATGTGCTAATTTGGGCTAACCGTTGCAACGGTTTAATCAAGCGTCACAACGGTTTAATTCAATACCTTAATCCACAGCAGAATCAATTTAATTCGTTGCAACGCTCAAATAACCGTTGTAACGGAATAAATCAATTTCGGACCCCAAAACTTCCAGAGAGGTCTGTTGTAGCAACCGTTGTAACGCTTATAAGCGTTAGGGTTTCCCAGCGCAGCCAAACCTGCTAACTGGGGCTAACCGTTGCAACACTTATTCTTCCGTTGCAACGGTTAAGGCCAGTTACCTTATTTTGTTTCTCTCTTTATAAATAGAAACAAAATTTAGGTTTGGATTATCACTCTAGCCGTCCCCAATTGCAATATTTCGAATTCTTTTCAGATCTAGAAAAAGTCATTGTTACTTGTGTACAAAACTTCAATATTCATACAACAATCTCAAGCATACTCAACCACAATCAATCTTGTGTAAGAAGTAGAGTGATCTTTGAGTGATCATTTTGTTTGTTTCATACATTTGAGCCTTTAGTGCTCGTGAGCCATTTTCGTACTTGGGCCGTGTGACTTCCCGAAGTTTATAAGGGCTCACCGGTTCCACCTTGTACTCCTTTCTCATTGGATAAGAAAAGCGCACCATCTCGAAGGTCGCAAAGCCCCGAAGACGTTGGCGTTAGTGCCGAACTCTATAAACAACTCTCGTGTCAAGTGTCTCTTAACTCTTCTATTTATTTTATGCACACTTATTTAGTTTAAAGTTATTCTTGTTTCCGCCAAGAATAACACATATACACGTTAGTTAAAAGTATTTAAATTTAAATTTTCAAAAGGCCCCATATTCATCCTCTTTAGGTGCCTTAGGGACCAACACCCTATGATTACTTGGTTGTTTTTGTGGTTAATAGTACTGTATGGTGTCATGCTTTTGGTTTTGGTAGCTGATTCTTAGTTTGACATTTGTTAGTAGCTTCAAATTTATTTGCATGTTGACGTAAAATTGCAGCTTGATGTTGTTGTTACTGTTACATACTGTCCTAGATGTAGGTACCACTTTCAGATATCAACATTTAGTTTTGTTGGTTTTTCACAAAAGTCGGTGGATTTCTCCACAGTTATTAAAAAAAATTAAGTTAGATGACCAGACTCACTTTTATCTCTAAAAAATGTTTCTAACAAAAATATTATTATAATTAATATATCTACCAAAATCTGAAAATCGAGGTTAGTTAAATATGAAGCAATCCTTGTTAAAACAATCTCTTAGATATAACAATTCGAATTGTAGAATTTATTAACAAAAAGTGATAACTGATAACATTTAGTTTTTCAATATTGTTTGATTTAGGGGATGGTTAAATTAATTTTAATCTTTTTGGCTAAAATATGATGTATCTGAGCAAATATATATCTACATATAAATGTATGAAGAGGATGTAATTCCATAACATGTTGAAGTATTTACTTTGCTTATATTGGACCTGATATATATATATATATATATAGAGAGAGAGAGAGAGATAGGCTATGGTGAGTTGTTGAAGTATTTACTTCACGTCATATTTTCATTTTGAAAATCTAAACAATCGATTCGAATGCTCAACATTTTTTAAATATTGAAATGTGCTTGGAGACTAAATTTTACATTTTTTGAAATTTTGTTACTATTTATTTAGCCACTTTGAAATCGCTGATCCACTGTAAACAGTAAAGAACAGTAAAAATTTCTGGACCACCGGATCAGCGATTTTCAAAGTGGCTTAATAAATAGTAAAAAAATTCCAAAAAATGTAAAATTTAGTCTACAAGCACATTTCAATATAGATAACATGTTGAGCGGTTCGGATCGGTTGTTTGGATTTTCAAAATGAAAATATGAACGTGAAGTAAAAATGACCTCTTACTTCACAACTCACCATTAGCCCAGCTCTCTCTCTCTCTCTCTCTCTCTCTATATATATATATATATTTCTAATTAGAGTATAATTAACTGGGGTGTTCTTAAGCTCACTAAGTTTTTTAGTGACCTTAACTCTAAAACTTATCGGATTAACTTTAATGACAAATTTAAATCGTTGAAACCAATCTACTTCACGAGTGATACGTTTACATGTCAAACTTATAAATTTTCAAATTAATTAAATATAAAATCAAACAATAAAAAGAACGATGAAAAAAATGAACACGTTAAAATTAACTTCTAAACCTTCTTTCTTTTACCGAATCAGATTGTAATTCAACTCGTCCAAATTTATACCATTTCAAATTATAGATCACTTAAAGAAAATTGAATCGAAGTCGAATCCTAATTAAATTTTGCTGGTTTCTCCGGATCAAATCAGATTTGAACCAAATCTTCTGTCCACATAGTCCATCTGTCCATTCATCTATGATCTGAACAGTCATAATATATTCATATATGAAGAAGAACTGGTTTTGAAAAAACACAATCAGATTTTTTTTTTTTTTTGCTTCAAATTCCAATCAGATTTTACCTCCTGTATATGAAGAAAACACACTAGATGTGATCTCCTATTTATGGCAAGTAGGGTCCACAGTGCTCAAATGCATTGCCGCGCCATTTTGATGAACCAACCAACCTTTCTGTTGCTGTACTGCAACTGGATTTGTTCAAATAAACCACACCTCATCATATAATTTCATATATAGCTTTAATTTTCCAACCTTTTTTTGCTTCTAATGCTTTGAAAATGTGCTTTCGCTTTGTGACTCAATATATTTACAGAGCAGCTTTGACTTTGTACAGTGTACGATATTCATATGCAGTGTTGTTCTGACTCTATTATCCGTAAGTTACATGAATCCAAAATTGCGCTGTAAATATCTTTTCGCAACGGATCCTATACATAGCATTAAACACATGAACAGAAGTTGCTTGCTTCTGCTTCATTAGCTAACAAAAAGCAAACAGGTTATCTTTATTTGTGGGATATTCAGGTTTGTGTTTTCCAAATCAAATCTTTAAATTTAGAACCTATAATAAAGGCAAAGCTAGCAACACACTTTTCATATATAGATCCTACTAGTTCGAAACTTCCCATACGCTTTTGTTTAAATTGAACAAAAAGGTATAACAGAAAACTCAGCAAACTCAGCAAACTGAAACTGATAGGTTATAGGTATGTCAGCAACCATTCATTAATAAACATATATATTTATTTGTTAAAATCTTTATATTTCTAATAGTCTAGTTCTTTTCAAATTGATAAATATATCAACCTTTCAGACTATATATTAATTTGCAGTATATTGCATGCATGTATTCAATAATTACACAATATAGAATTGGTCTAGTGGCCAAGGCACATGGTCTCTATGTGGAAGGTCATGAGTTCGGAACCCAGATGAAAGAAATCATTTGTTATATATAATAACAAGGGTATTAAATAGTTAGTTAATTGGTTTGACCTCTAACATTTACTAAAAAAAAAATTAAGGAATATTCAGCAAATGTCACCAAAACAAACCATTGTAGTCCAATAACAAGCTATATTAATATCATTAATTACATATTATACACTACAAACAAGCTAAGTACGTACATGATACATATAATATTTATATACACCGATGCTCACAATAAGAACTTGTAATACACACACAACTAGCTAGCATCATATATATATATACATAAATGTAAATACCTCCGCATGCAAGTATGCATGCATCATGCACACATATAAAACCCGATTGCTAATTGTGCTCGATCCTTTAAATCAATGGCCGGACCAAAGAAATGCGCCCATGGCAAAGTTGCGCTTGCTACTGACATCTCCAATGAGAGGAAGGCCGTACTCTCGCAAGAGGCAATCGAGCTTCCACTCGGGCATCGTCTTGTAATCGGCACGCGTGTAACGGGGGTAGTGCAAGGGCATTTGGAAGCAAGTTATATTTTTCTCTTTTCCCATTTGGTTTTGGCCTCCATTTGCTATTACCTTGTTCATGTTTTGAGATAGAGAACTATATTTCCTTCTCCTCTCTTACCTCTTTAATTAGTTCTCTAGTGAACTTTTGTTTAATTTCCTTGAGAGCAAAGTGGTGTATGATAATGAGAGGTATATAGAACAAGAGATGACGACCGAGTTCAATATACCTCCATTTCCTGGTTAAAATGGAGACAACAAGTTATGGGACTCAGAATTGATACAGAGGGTTCTAGAGAATAATATTGTTTGGCTAGAAGTAGAAGGTGAAGAAAAAAAGAAAGATTAATTAATTATAAAGAGAGATAATGAAATGGAATATATTTAGGGGAGGTTATAATTTTTTTTGTTCCTCTCAATATCCACGTACGATAATTTACAGTAACAAAAATATAAGCTTTGGAGAGTACTAAGGAAAAGTTAATAATTAAATAACCTCTATTAATTTTAACCACCTCATATTAATTATTTATTCCGTTGCCCTCCAATCAAACTTAATGCTAAGAAAAGAAAAGTTGTTTTCTTAGAAGGCATGTCGTTCCTGCTTAATTTGCCGCGTAATATAGCTAGACACTATATCATAGGATCCCAAAACAAGCAACCCTACCTTGTATGGTTCTCCACAAGCTTTCTTTCTTGTTTTGCAAGCTATTATTTCGAGGCTATGTTTGGTTGCAAAACAAGAATAACTACAATTAATAGCTAAATTTTAAAATTCTTAGAAATAGCATATATATTCTAATAGAACAAAAAGTTTGAATTTCCTATTCTAGCTATTCTAACCCAACCAAACACTAAATAAGTTATTCTGAATAGCTTAAGTCCAAAAATAACCTATTCTCAATCCAACCAAACATACCCTCAATTAATAAAGTAAACTTTGGAATAAAGATATTGAGTAAGCTATTTTGATTTCATACAACGCATGATTAATAAAGACAATATCTTTATCTTAAAATTTATATATACCAAATTACATATGTTGAATTTTTACCTTTTTTTTTTTCAATTTTTCAACTTTGCCAATATCCTATAGAGATTGAGGCGATTTTGAGTCTCGCTTCTTAATTAATGGTTGCTTATTGGATGGGGCCACTTAAATCATGGAAGGAGAATTCTTCCTAAATCTGGCTTTCTTTATAATCACACAATTATACAAGCGTGCTCCTATATCAAACATAATACCTTCAAGTTCAGTGTGCATTAATGATATATGTTGAATCTGAGCCACACGCCACTTCGTTCGACTTTTATATGGCAACTATATATACTATCCCTTTTTTTATGGCAGCATGCACGAAACTTTTATGGATTCTTTTGGGCAAAATGGTATCTAAAATATTTAGAATTGTGAAATTTGATAATAGTAAATGAGAACAGAGAAAAAATAATGATTTTTAGATTAGTGTGAAAATAGTGTATTCAAATTAGTAAAAATGTTATTTGGATTGTACATGTGAAATAGTGAATAGCTGTAACTAATAAAGAATAGTGTTAACAGGTGCTAATTAAGAGAAAAGATAAGCAAGTGAGATCTCAAACGAATTGTCACGACGTGGAGATAGCGAAAATGGTGTTAATTTGTCATTTCGGGACTATGTTGGCGGAAATCCGAAAAAAATATTTTTTTCTCTCTTTTCACACTTCCGAAATAGTAGTTATTCCAACATTTACAATGAATAGAGAATAGCAGCTATTCTAGCTATTCCGAATAGCAAAATGTTATTTGGATACACATTGCTATTCTGAATAGCTACTATTCTAGAATAGCCTCTATTCTTGTGTCACCCAAACATAGCCTATTAATGCTGCGGCCTTAGTTGCCGAATTTTTTTTTCTTACCATCTTCTCAAAAAATAAATAAAAATAAACCCAATAGCCATTTTTTTTTTTGGAAAATTCCAAAATTACTAGTTCTGAGCAACCAAATCAGTCTATGCAAATATTGATTTCACTGGATTTCATATCTTTTTTATTCCGCTTATTATATTTTCAAACTTGGGAATTTTGGAATTTTTTAGTTTCAGCTAATTCTGGATTTTTTTCAAAAAAGTGGCTATTGGTTTTTTTCTTTTTTCAAAAATATATTGGCCATGGGGCATTATTCTAATTATAAATCTTTATTTTTAACTTCTGAATAATTTATATGAATCAGTATAATTTGCATATAATTTTTTTGATATTTGTATCGATCACATTAGACAATCTGAATTGAACAGTCAATAAATTTTTTTTTTCTAGTCAAACAATCTTTAATTATTTTTAATATTTAAATCACATTAGACGGTCTAAACTCATTGTTCAAATTGTCAAGAAATTTAAATTACCTTAAAATTACAATTGAAAATATTATGATTGTTAGATCCGAGATAATATTAATTGAAAATTCAGCTGCCTTCTATTTGGGAAGACCTTCTTAGTATAAGGGACCTTCTCAGTTGCGTCCAATCTATAGTGCTTATGAAACGAGATAGCCCAAAATCACATTGGGCGTCCAATCTCTTTAAAAGGGCCACATTGGAAGGCCTGCAAATTTGTCTTACTTAATATAAACGGGCCTTCAGTCTGGCGTCTGGCCCCACTCAGAAAATGATATATATAGATAGAGCAAAGCAAACGCATTTAAATCTGGCCACCAGTTCCGCCTTCTCGTCTACAAATCCTCTTCTCCAATTTTTTCTCTGATTTCGAAACTTTGGCAAGTAGAATGAATTGATGCGTTGATTGAGGTTCTTTTTCCTAAACTTTTTTGTTTGCATCAGATTCTTTGATGCGATAACGAGTGTCAAGTCTGTCTCTCGTTCTCTAACCTTAAACCCTAAACCCCAACCCTCGAAGTCCTCTCTCTTTTCTCTCGACGCCATCAATGGCTAATCAGACCAAATCCTCACCCGGCTTCCTAACGAAGCGGGACACGGAGGTCAAGCTACCACGACCGAAGCGGGTCAAGAACAAAACCCCTGCGCCGATGCAGATTACGGCAGAGCAGATCCTACGGGAGGCAAGAGAAAGGCAGGAGGCGGTGATCCGACCACCGAAGCAGAAAATCACTGATCCTACCGAGCTTGCGGATTGTCGCTTGAAGAAGAGAAAGAAGCACGAGGATGATATTAGAAGGATGAAATCCGCGCAGTGGGAGGAGAGCCAGAAGGATTTTGCCAGAGCGAGATCGTTATGGGAAAGAGCGCTGGAGGTGGATTACAGGTAATTTGCATTGTAGAAATTGTGCTGAAATAACAATGAAAATCTAGTGGTCCAGTGTCACTTGCCTCGTGTTCAATTATTTAATGTTTTTTGCTAGTGGATTATGTTTACTGTACAGTTTGCTTATTCACATTTGTTATTTAAATTATTTTCACTTTGCCGTGTTCCTCTACATCACCGATCATAATATTGTTTAGTGAGACACTAAAACAACCAATGATATTGGGAAAAATACAGAAGAGCAGACTTGTCTAGAAAAGAATTTGAAGGTCAAAAGAATTAGTCCTTAATTTGGAATTTAGAATACCCATTGGCTATTTCGGGGCAGACTTGGGCTTTTATGCAAACAAGGATAGGATAGGGCATGTCTTTTTTATCAAACCTTTTATTAATACAGAAGTCTGTTATTTTTTATTTCATTTGTATGATTCTTATCTACCCCTCACTTTGTACAGGAGCCACACACTATGGCTGAAATATGCCGATTTCGAAATGAGAAACCGTTTTGTGAACCATGCCAGAAATGTATGGGACCGTGCCGTTTCCCTATTTCCACGTGTAGCCCAGCTATGGTACAAATACATTCACATGGAGGAGGTGTTGGGGAATGTGCCGGCTGCTTGCCAAGTGTTTGAGAGGTGGATGCAATGGCAACCGGACATACAAGGCTGGCTCTCATACATAAAATTTGAATTAAGGTATGTTACAAGTTTTTCTTTCTGATCTGTTTTTCAGTACCTGCTTTATTTATTAAGAACAATCTTGTGGAATACGTAATCCCTGGTTAGGCCCCTCTCTGCTTTTAGAGTTATGAGCTAAAAAAAGTTTCTATTTGGACTTGAAGTGTATATAGCGAGAAAAATCTGTTCAAAGAACAGCTTCAATCATCCTGTTCATCATATTTTGGCTTCCGACCTCACAAAAAAACATTGAGGGTTCAAAGAGTTACTGTTCCAATAGGTCCATTTCACCACCAACCTGTACCTACCAGTAACTCTAGTAGCCAACTTCACGTTTTGCCCCTCTTTCTTTTAATATATTGCGAACTCAACATATTTGCACTACTGATAGATCTGCACCCGTTGTTGCAATTTAATGCTAACCAACCTTAACTCCTCCACATCACAGGTATGGTGAGACAGAACGGGCCCGTGGCATCTATGAGCGGTTCATAACCTGCCACCCACGGCCTGAATCCTTTATCCGGTATGCCAAGTTTGAGATGAAGTGTGGCGAGGTTGCTCGAGCTCGTGCCATATATAAGCGTGCATCAGACCTCTTAGCAGATGATGAAGATCCTAAGTCGAGAGCTGAAGATCTGTATAAAAAATATTTGGCATTTGAGAAACAATTTGGAGATAGAGAGGGGATAGATGATGCTATAGTGGGGAAGAGGAGGTTACAATATGAAGAAGAGGTGAGAAAAAATCCATTGAACTACGACTCTTGGTTTGATTATGCAAGACTGGAAGAGGGGATTGGGAACAAGGAAGCAGTACGTGAAGTTTATGAGCGTGCAATAGCTAACATACCACCGGCTGAGGAGAAGCGGTATTGGCAGAGGTACATATACCTGTGGATAAACTATGCATTGTATGAGGAGCTAGATGCACAAGATGTAGAACGCACTAGGGATGTTTACAGGTATATATTTTTTGGTAACTGTCATTACATAAAGCTTATTTGTATTGTTCTGTTTATCAATTTTTTTAGGCTCGAACATTAATTTTATGTGAAGGATAAATACAGTCTAAAATTTCTCCATTTTCTGTTCAGATGAAACTGCTTCATCACGTGCCCAATTGTTTGAGATAAATAACAAATAATTTCAAAATTTCTTAATATGTGTTACTTGTTTACATGAACTGGTAATGCAAATGATTTTTCTTTTGATGATATAGGGAGTGCATTAAGCTGATACCTCACAAGAAGTTTTCATTTGCTAAGATATGGCTCTTGGCTGCCCAGTTTGAGATTCGTCAGAAGGATCTCGATGCTGCTCGGCGGATCTTAGGGAATGCAATCGGTGTTGCTCCAAAAGACAAGGTATTAGAATTATTTGTTGATTTGTTTTCTGTCTCGAATTAGTTTTACTTTCTGTTCTTTAACTTGCTTTTGGTTTTGTTTAATTCATTTTTATGAGGTATCAGTTTGAAACAAAATTAGAAAAGATTTTATCAATCAGTAGTCAATTTATTTTTCTAATTAGGACAGCATAACCTGCAGAATTCTTGTTATGCTTTTGTTATTACAGACAGCAACAACTATTGTCACTAAATGTTTTGGGAGTGAGTTTCTTTTGTTGTCTATATATAATTAGAATTTGCTTATAAGTATAAATTGTGATTATCTTACATCTTATGTGAAATATTCAGATTTTCAAGAAGTATATAGAAATAGAGTTGCAACTGGGCAACATTGACCGGTGCAGAAGACTCTACATGAAGTACCTTGAGTGGGCCATGGAGAACTGTTATGCATGGACCAAATTCGCTGAACTGGAGCGCTCTCTTGGTGAAATTGAGCGGGCCCGTGCAATCTATAAAGAAGCCATTAAACAGCCTGCTCTTGACATGCCAGAGTTACTCTGGAAGGTAAAAGAATCATTTCAAAATTTGTTTTGTACACTAAGAGTTACTCTGGAAGGTAAAGGATATATTTTAATAAAGGGTGAATTATTTGTACAATTCAGGCGTACATTGATTTTGAGATTTCTGAGAGAAATTTTGAGAATACAAGAGAACTATATGATAGTCTTCTGGAGCGAACTAAGCACCTCAAGGTGTGGCTTAGCTATGCAAAATTTGAGGCATCTGCTGACAATGACGAACTTGACGAAAATGGGAACCCTCCAGAAGAAGATTCTGAAGCTTTCAATGCACGCCAGCTGGACCGAATCCAGAAATGCCGAGGTATATACCTCTATTTGTTGATTATCTCTTTTTGGTGGTATTAGCATTTTGTTGATCTGATTTAATTCCAGTTTTGTATAAATTTGTATCTGCTTGGGTTCTATATTAGTTTCTGTAATATGCTTCTTAATTTAATACTGATGTTCACCATTTCCTGTACAAACCAATAGGATGCGGTGAATTAATAGTTAGTCCCTGCTCAGTAATCTTTGGCTATGAAGTTGAGATAACTAGCAAGTAACAATCTGACTCGTCAAAGCTCCATGTCATTAATGTACCAAAAACAGCCTCACCTCAGTAGCCAAACTATATTTATCTCTCGAATACATAATTGAGAAGAGAATCTAATCATATTCCCGTTCTTTAATTACCAGCTGTATTTGAGAGGGCTTTCGAGCACTTCAGGCACAATGAACCAGAGTTGAAGGAGGAGAGAGCCATGCTACTAGAAGAGTGGTTGAACGTTGAAAGTTCTTTTGGTGCCTTGGGGGATGTCAGCATAGTACAAAAGAAGCTTCCAAGAAAGGTCAAGAGAAAGCGAGCTATTACCACAGAGGACGATACTCCTGCTGGGTATGTACCCTTCTCTTGTTAGCATTCTTCAGTAGTACAAAATAGCAACATTGATCCCAGTCATAGGTAGTACATATCAGTATTAATAAAGACTGCTGTTCTTTCTTTTCAAACCATTCTTTCTTTACAAGCATACATATTTTTATTCTCAGTTAGTACTGTATCAAATCACACTTGTCTGTCAAACTGTTGATTTTAGGGAACCGAAATCAAAATTTTGGTATGTTATTATTTTTTTTTCCTGTTGTTTATTTTCTTTTTCTTTATAAAAGATTGGTGTAAAATGGCAAGGACTTGTGAATTGAAGTTTAATACCAAAGTTTGGTGAAAGAGAAGGGAAAATGAGAAGCTTAAAACCCAGCATTAACTGAATAAGCCTGGTGCTAAAGCTGGCTGACCTGTACTAGTACGCTCTATTTGCACTTAACTGCACCTGATATAAGGTAATCTTTATGTAATAATTGAATTATGATCTTGACTTGGGTTTTGTCTGTTATTGCAGATTTGAGGAGTATATTGATTATATCTTCCCTGACGAAGTTGCGATGGCGCCTAATTTGAAGATTCTGAACGCAGCCTACAAATGGAAGAAGCAAAAGCTTGATCCAAATGAGGACTAAACCATAGAACCTCATTTGTTATTTTGTTTTGTTAAGTATACTTAAATTATAAAAAAATTGACACAACTAATTTATAAGACTAATAATATCAATTTTTTTAATGAGGATGGTTAAAATGTCTCGTTTCTTTTATGTCTCATTGTACTTCATATTCTTTCTCCGTTTTCAAAAAACAAACAATCAATCCGAAACAATCAACATGATCTCCATATTAAGATGTACTCGGAGATCAAATTTTTTATTTTCTTTGAAATTGTTAACTATTTTTGTGGACAAGTACAAAATCATTGTTTTCGGGCCATCCAAAAACAAAATTTTGGTACTTATGAAGATCATATTGATCGGTTTTTATTGACTATTTGGACTTTAAATGAAAATAAAGAACACGAGGCATTTGAACCCCTCATGTTTTTTATTAATAAAATTATTCTTATCTTGATTAAAAAATATATTACTTGAAATTCAGAATTGCAAACGGTAAAGCAGCTGCGAATTGATTTCAATTATTTTTAGGAAACAACGAGAATAAAACTTTATGGGGTGTAGAGATATGTTATCATTGCTTGTGTTTGATACAAAGTACAACATTGAATGTCAAGAAGAAATAAAAGTGTTAACATTGCAACTGCTATCTGATCTCATTCATTCAAGATACCGTATCAATAGCCATAATATGCAAAAACAAACAATTATTTTTACAGATATTTTTAAAGGTTTTTTAAGACATGATCTCTGCTATTAATGGATGCGTATATACTCTCCAAAATCACATTGCGCATTTGGGCTTCCAATCTACTGCGGGCCATATTGAGATTTCTCTCTTTTAAAGGGCCACATTGGCAGGCCTGAAAATTTGTGTTACTTAATTTAAACGGGCCTTCCCATTCTGGCGTTTGCTTCCGCTCAAATTTTGATCTACACACAGAAATAAATTAACATCAAATAAATGATTTTTTTATAAATATTGATTAGATATGTAAAGTTGTGAACTATTTTCATAATTCTTATATAAAATATTATTAAACATTTTATTTCAAAATAAATAATGCATTCTCAAATAAAAAAATTTAAAAATCAACAACGAATGATATAATTTTACATATCAAGACTTAAATTTAAATAAAAGATACATGAATTTGCATTCAACACAGCATATCATTCTTTTCGTATATTTACAAAAAGACAATAAACTCATTTTTAGAGATTATATAGTAAAAAGAAAATAAAAATACATTTTCAAATTAATTTGATAATCAAACAAATAACTAAACAGTTTCGGCTTAAAGCAGTTTTCTTACGAGTACCGCATATTCAGTTTGATCAACTATTGTTGATTTTGCTTTTGTGCAAAGTCTGAGCTACAAAGAGAAACAATAAACTCAAAAACTATAAGAAAATTTTGATAAAAAAAGGTAACATAAAATATAGCAATAAACAAAGAATCAAATTACTATTTTTAAAGGACAAGCTATTTCTTTCAACTTAAGTGGATATTAATTTTCTTAACTTAACAACTTTTATTTAATTTCTTTCTTGTTTTGAGACAAAAAACTAAAGGTATGATGCTTATTGATGAAATAGGATTTGGTTTGATTTCAGTTGCACGTGATGATCTCTTTTGGTACTTTTCTTATCAAATTTTTGAAATTTCTTAAGTACCATAAGAACCCAACAGTAATGATAAGAGGTATGTCATGACGTACAATAAAAATCATGTAGAAATGAGAAGAAATTGAAGCTCCAGGAGCATACAAAAAATATAGTTTATCGAAAGGTCTTGAACGAGGAATAAAGTATGAACCATACTAATTTAATATTTTTAATTTTATTATATGTTTTTAATTGTAGCAATTGAATATTTGTTTTTCTCTAATAGATACAAGGTGTATAATATAGCTACTACTATGATATTTTCAATTTGCACTAAGTCGGCGTTATTTCTCATTGGATTGTATTTTACCAATTGATATTTTATTTATAATTTGAATTTAGAACCAATCTATTTTAATATCATGAAGATATTGTTGAATAATTATTCTTTTCATTGATCTATTTGTTTGTTATCAAAATATGTCATTTTGTATTAATTTTTGTTTCTCTTATAATATGTCCATGTTGCAATGCACATGCGCAATACTAGTTTTTATATATATCTATAGAGAGAGAGAGTTTGGCTAATATCAAGATGTTTGATTTCTCAATTTTTAAAGTCCAAACGGTCGATCAAAACCGTTAGATGTGATCTCTATATTAAAATGTGCTTGGAGACCAAATTTTACATTTTTTTTATTTTGTACTAATTATTAAGCCCATTTTAAAATGGCTGATTTTAATAAACAGTAAAAAAAATTATGGATCATTGAAAATAACAATTCTAAAACTGACTTAATAAATAGTAAAAAAATTTAAAAAAATGTAAAATTTGGTCTGCAAGCACATTTTAATATAAATTGAATACTGAATGGTTTGGATCGACTATTTGGTCTGCAAGCACATTTTAATATAAATTGAATACATTTTAATATAAAAAATGTAAAATTTGGTCTGCAAGCACATTTTAATATAAATTGAATACATTTTAATATAAAAACCGAAGCATTTGTTCCACGGCCTAGGAACAAATGTTTTGATATTAGCCAATCTCTCTCTTTTTATATATATAGAGAGAGAGAGAGAGGTTGGCTAAGATCAAAGTGGTAGTTCCTGAATTTTGGTGCTAATTCGTTTTTGCAATTTTTAAAGTTATAATAGTCGATCTGAAGTTCTCAACGTGTTCTCCATATTATAATGTGTTTAGGGACCAAATTTTACATTTTTTGAAATTTTTTACTATTTTTATGAATTTTTAAAAATCATTGTTTTTCAGATTTATTTATTTATTTTTTATTATTCACAACAATGATTTTCAAAAATTCTTAAAAATAGTAAATTTTTTCCAAAAAATGTAAAATTTAGTCTTTAAACACATTTTAATATGGAGAACATGTTGAGCACTTCAGATCGACTATTTAGACTTTGAAATTGCAAAAACGAATTAGTAGTACCAAGGCTCAGGAACTACTACTTTGATCTTAACCAACCTCTCTCTATATATATAGTGAGTGGCTAAGATCAAAATGGCAGTTCGTGAGTCTTGGTGCTACCAATTAATTTTGTAATTTTCAAATTCCAAACTGTCGATTTAAATTATTAGATGTGATCTCTATATTAAAATGTGTTTGGAGATCAAATTTTACATTTTTAAAATTTTTTTTACTATTTTATTAAGATAATTTAAAAATCACTATTTTCTATGGTCCAATTTTTTTTTATTATTTATTAAAATCAGTGATTTTCAAAGTAGCTTAATAAATAGTTAAAAGATTTTTGGTCTCCAAGCGCATTTTAATATAGGAATCATATCTAACGGTTTGGATTGACTGATTTAATATATATCCGTATTCCTATTTCAAAGAGATATTATAACGGATAAAAATAAAATTTGAGCACTATCCGATCCGTATCCGACCATTTAGACTCCTGGATCGAATTGAATTAATTAAACCAATTCCTGAGTCCCCACTTCGAATTCGACATCCCCAATCCCTCCTTCCCTAACCTAAAACCTAATCCCCAATTCCCCACCGGAGACGCGCCGCTGCCGCCGCTGCCGCCGCCCGCACTCCCAGTCCGGCCTGACCGCCTTCGCGCCTCCCAGTCCCAGGTAAATTCTACAAATCCTCTTCTCTATTTTTTCTTAGATTTCGAAACGTTGGCTAGTAGAACGAATTGATGTGTTAACTGAGGCTTTTGTTTCCCCAATTTTTTTTTGTTTGCATCAGATTCTTTGATGCGATAATGAGTGTTTAGTCTGTCTCTCTTTCTCTAACTCCAAACCAAAAACCACAACCCTTGAAGCCCTCTCTCTTTCTCTCTCGACGCCATCAATGGCGAATCAGACCGACTCCTCCCCCGGCTTCCTAACAAAGCGGGACACGGAGGTCAAACTACCCCGACCGACTCGGGTTAAGAACAAAACTCCTGCGCCAATTCAGATTACAGCGGAGCAGATCCTACGGGAGGCGAGAGAGAGGCAGGAGGCAGAGATCCGACCACCCAAGCAGAAAATCACTGATCCTACTGAGCTCGCGGATTATCGCTTGAGGAAGCGAAAGGAGTACGAGGATGTTATTAGAAGGATAAGATGGAATATCTCGGTATGGGTGAAGTACGCTCAGTGGGAGGAGAGCCAGAAGGATTTCGCCAGGGCACGATCGGTGTGGGAAAGAGCGCTGGAGGTGGATTACAGGTAATTTGCATTGTAGAAATTGTGCTGAAATAACAATGAAAATCTAGTGGTTTCAGTGTCACATGCCTCGTGTTCAAGTATTTTATGTTTTTTGCTAGTGGATTATGTTTATGTAACTGTTTACTGTACAGTTTGCTTATTCACATTTGTTATTTAAATTATTTTTGCTTTGTCGCGTTCCTCTACATCGCCAGTCATAATATTGTTTAGTGACACAATAAAACAAGCAATGATATTGGGAAAAATATAGGAGAGCGGACTTGTCTAGAAAATAACTTTTTACTTGTCTAGAAAATAATTTGTAGGTCAAAATAATTAGTCCTTTGGAAATTTAGAATACCCATTGGCTATTTCGGGGCAGACTTGGGCTTTTCTGCAAACAAGGATAGGATAGGGCATGTCTTTTTTATCAAACCTTATTAATACAAAAGTCTGTTATTTTTTATTTCATTTGTTTGATTCATACCTACCCCTCACTTTGTACAGGAGCCACACACTATGGCTGAAATATGCCGATTTCGAAATGAGAAACCGTTTTGTGAACCATGCCAGAAATGTATGGGACCGTGCCGTTTCCCTACTTCCACGTGTAGACCAGCTATGGTACAAATACATTCACATGGAGGAGGTGCTGGGTAATGTGCCGGCTGCTCGCCAAGTGTTTGAGAGGTGGATGCAATGGCAACCAGACATACAAGGCTGGCTCTCGTACATAAAATTTGAATTAAGGTATGCTACAAGTTTTGCTTTCTGATCTGTTTTTCAGTATCTGCTTTATTTATTAAGAACAATCTTGTGGAATACATATTCCCTGGTTATTCCCTGGTTAGGCCCCTCTCTATTCATCATATTTTGGCTTTCGATCTCACAAGAAAACATTGAGGGTTCAAGGAGTTACTGTTCCAATAGGTCCATATCACCACTAACCTGTATCTACCAGTACCTATAGCAGCCAACTTCACCTTTGTGCCACTTTCTTGTAATATATTGAGAACTCGGAATATTTGCACTAATGATTGATCTGAACATATTTCTAACCAGCCTTAACTCCACATCACAGGTATGGTGAGACAGAGCGGGCCCGTGGCATCTATGAGCGGTTCATAACCTGCCACCCACGGCCTGAATCCTTTATCCGGTATGCCAAGTTTGAGATGAAGCGTGGTGAGGTTGCTCGAGCCCGTGCCATATATGAGCGTGCGTCAGACCTCTTAGCAGATGATGAAGATGCCGAAACCCTCTTCCTTGCTTTTGCCGAATTTGAGGAGCGATGCAAGGAGACTGAAAGGGCACGATGCATTTACAAATTTTCCCTTGCCCGGGTTCCTAAGTCGAGGGCTGAAGATCTGTATAAAAAATATTTGGCATTTGAGAAACAATTTGGAAATAGGGAGGGGATAGATGATGCTATAGTGGGGAAGAGGAGGTTACAATATGAAGAAGAGGTGAGAAAAAATCCATTGAACTACGACTCTTGGTTTGATTATGCAAGACTGGAAGAGGGGATTGGGAACAAGGAAGCAGTACGTGAAGTTTATGAGCGTGCAATAGCTAAGATACCACCGGCTGAGGAGAAGCGGTATTGGCAGAGGTACATATATCTGTGGATAAACTATGCATTGTATGAGGAGCTAGATGCACAAGATGTAGAACGCACTAGGGATGTTTACAGGTATATATTTTTTGGTAACTGTCATTACATAAAGCTTATTTGTACTGTTTATCAATTTTTTTAGGCTCGAACATTAATTTTATGTGAAGGATAAATACAGTCTAAAATTTCTCCATTTTTCTGTTCAGATGAAACTGCTTCATACCACGTGCCCAATTGTTTGAGATAAATTACAAATAATTTCAAAATTTCTTAATATGTGTTACTTGTTTACATGAACTGGTAATGCAAATGATTTTTCTTTTGATGATATAGGGAGTGCATTAAGCTGATACCTCACAAGAAGTTTTCATTTGCTAAGATATGGCTCTTGGCTGCCCAGTTTGAGATTCGTCAGAAGAATCTCGATGCTGCTCGGCGGATCTTAGGGAATGCAATCGGTGTTGCTCCAAAAGACAAGGTATTAGAATTTATTTGTTGATTTGTTTTCTGTCTGGAATCAGTTTTACTTTCTGTTCTTTAACTTGCCTTTGGTTTTGTTTAATTCATTTTTATGAGGTATCAGTTTGAAACAAAAATAGAAAAATCTTATCAATCAGTAGTCAATTTATTTTTCTAATTAGGACAGCATAACCTGCAGAATTCTTGTTATGCTTTTGTTATTACAGACAGCAACAACTATTATCACTAAATGTTTTGGGAGTGAGTTTCTTTTGGTTGTCTGTATATAATAAGAATTTGCTTATAAGTATAAATTGTGATTATCTTACATCTTATGTGAAATATTCAGATTTTCAAGAAGTATATAGAAATAGAGTTGCAACTGGGCAACATTGACCGGTGCAGAAGACTCTACATGAAGTACCTTGAGTGGGCCATGGAGAACTGTTATGCATGGACCAAATTTGCTGAACTGGAGCGCTCTCTTGGTGAAACCGAGCGGGCCCGTGCGATCTATAAAGAAGCCATTAAACAGCCTGCTCTTGACATGCCAGAGTTACTCTGGAAGGTAAAAGAATCATTTCAAAATTTGTTTTGTACACTAAGAGTTACTCTGGAAGGTAAAGGATATATTTTAATAAAGAGTGAATTCTTTGTACAATTCAGGCGTACATTGATTTTGAGATTTCTGAGAGAAATTTTGAGAATACAAGAGAACTATATGATAGTCTTCTGGAGCGAACTAAGCACCTCAAGGTGTGGCTTAGCTATGCAAAATTTGAGGCATCTGCTGACAATGACGAACTTGATGAAAATGGGAACCCTCCAGAAGAAGATTCTGAAGCTTTCAATGCACGCCAGCTGGACCGAATCCAGAAATGCCGAGGTATATACCTCTATTTGTTGATTATCTCTTTTTGGTGGTATTAGCATTTTGTTGATCTGATTTAATTCCAGTTTTGTATAATTTTGTATCTGCTTGGGTTCTATATTTGTTTCTGTAATATGCTTCTTAATTTAATACCGATGTTCACCATTTCCTGTACAAACCAATAGGATGCGGTGAGTTAATAGTTGGTCCCTGCTCAGTAATCTTTGGCTATGAAGTCGAGATAACTAGCAAGTAACAATCTGACCCATCAAAACTTCATGTCATTAATGTACCAAAAACAACCTCACCTCAGTAGCCAAACTTTATTTATCTCTCGAATACATCATTGAGAAGAGAATCTAATCTTATTCCCTTTCTTTAATGAACCAGCTGTATTTGAGAGGGCTTTCGAGCACTTCAGGCACAATGAACCAGAGTTGAAGGAGGAGAGAGCCATGCTACTAGAAGAGTGGTTGAACGTTGAAAGTTCTTTTGGTGCCTTGGGGGATGTCAGCATAGTACAAAGAAGCTTCCAAGAAAGGTCAAGAGAAAGCGAGCTATTACCACAGAGGACGATACTCCTGCTGGGTATGTACAAATAACAATATTAAAGACCATGTTCTTTCTCTTCAAACTGTTCTCTCTTTTCTTTCTTTTTACAAGCTTACATGTATATTTTATGCGTAATTACTGTTTAAAAGGAAGAATAGTCTTTCGTTCATGCTGCTATGATCCTGTATGTAACCTATATTAGCACTGTACCACATCACACTTGTCTGTCAAAATGTCAATTTTTGGGAACCGAAATCAAAATTTTGGTATGTTATTGTTTTCCTGTTGTTTATTTTATTTTTTCTTTATAAATGATTGGTGTAATATGGCAAGGACTTTTGAGTTGAAGTTTAATACCAAAGTTTGGTCAAAGAGAAGGGAAAATCAGAATTTTAAAACCCAGCATTAACTGAATAAGCCTGGTGCTAAACCTGGCAGACCTGTACTTGTACACTCTATTTGCACTTAAGTGCACCTGATATAAGGTAATCTTTTTACGTAATAATTGAATTATGATCTGACTTGGGTTTTATCTGTTATTGCAGATTTGAGGAGTATATTGATTATATCTTCCCTGACGAAGTTGCGATGGCGCCTAATTTGAAGATTCTGGAAGCGGCCTACAAATGGAAGCAGCAAAAGGTCGATCCAAATGAGGACTGACTAATCCATAGAAGCTGGCCCTTGGTCCTTGTTTGGTATCACTTTTCACAGGACTTTGCAACCAATGGGAGATGTGGTCTCTCAGCGATGAACTTTTTTGTTTGTTTTAGGATATAGTTTAGGATATATGCTTTGTTTAGGAATTGTTAACCTGCGCACAAATTCCAAGTGTGAGAGGTCTTAAGATTTTGTACGTTAGGTTTTAGTTCTTCTGCTCACTGTTTTTTTTCTGGTAGCCTTGCTTTAGAAAGTCGTGTAAAATTTTTATGCTTAATCACTGTAATTATAGATACTTGCTCGACACTGTCAAGGAAGGAGGCCTATTCTCGTTTTTATTTAATTATAATCCATGCATCTCTATTCAGTTATCTTGTCTTTCTAAATCAATTTAAATGGTGATTAGCATAATCACAAGCATATCAATTTCGAAATCATCGGTAGCTGATTTATATCAACTACTTGACAGTTGATAAATTGTGACAGCTGCCATATTTATTTGTAGCTGAACGACCCACACTTTTGTTGTTCCAAAAAAATTCATCTGTTCTATGGACAAACAAGAACTTACTTGTACAACTAATCTGTAGTGTTAGTGTGATAGAGAATCAAGGTACTTTTCACAAATCAACCCTATTCGGCCTTTTTTATTAGGCCGACACGATAGCCCATTGATGCATCACATGTTGATTGAACAAAATACCTTGGTCATGTTCTTCTCTTTAAAGCTTTCTTTGGCGCGCAATACAAGGACAATTTCCGGAAAGCCGTCACACTCACACCTTTATTCAAATCAGGTTTAAATTACAATTCTGTTTCAATCAAAAAAAGGTGTACAATTCTGTGTCAAAAATGAAAGAAAGCAAGAAGAGCTCGGATTTCGGTGCTTCTTTTTTGTTTTCTTATTTTCTTTTTTTAAAAGTTCGTTTTGAACCACGAGGAGGCTAGGGGAATCCATAGATGGACAAATATCCTCCCCGGTACCGTAAAAGATTCCCTTCACTTTACAGTTTGAGATTAACTCCCAGCCGTTTTGGAATTCGGGTGACGGAGGGGTAAGTATTATCGGGCTTTGAGATTCGTGCCAAGTTAAAAAGAACGGTCCAGATCAAGTAATTGTAAAAGATTCCCTGTTACGGTACCGGGGTGATGTGAATTCATCCATAGATAGCAGCTACTCCTTTATCAGAAATTCAGAATTATATTTGTGTTCCCTGTCAACTTATGTGCCAAGAAATGTCAATAACGAAAAAACCACACACCTATTGCAATTTATGTACAGAATAGTTAAGATTCCCAAATAGATATTTTTTATCACTGGAACTGATCAAACGGTGAAACTGTGCAAGATATGGGGTCCCTAACCCTTACCAGAAAAAGTAATCGTCTGATCTTTAGCTTTAAACAAAGAAGACTTAAAAGCTAAAGGTGTTGAAACTTAAAACCAAGAGAAATTGCTAATATTTCCTCTTTCTCTCTTTTTACCTCTTTAAGACCACCAGCAACCTTTACCTCGTAAACTGGGCTGATTCGTACAAGAGCCATGAAATGAAACTTCCTATGTAGATCTCATTTAATTCGGTTCTCCTCTTTCTTTCTCTCACATCAGTTCATTTTCAAAGCACAGATAGAAAGACAGCAGGACTGAGTTGGAAAGCAGGAAAATTGTCTGTTTAGTCCCCCCTCTCTCCTCTCTCTCTCTCTCTCTCTCTCTCTGGAGACAGAGCTCGGTAAACTTGTGATAAATAAATAGCAATACGGCTCTACCGTACTTGTACCCTGTAGGTCAGGTGGAAGCATTTTCATATCCGTACCCGTTATAAATTGTTCTTATCCACTACAAATTATCTTATCCGTACTATATTCTTATCCGACCGTGATTTTTATTTTTATCCAAAAAAAATATATATTTTAATATAAATAACCAGGTTTTTAAAAAAATTTATTTCTACCCAAACCGCTAGAAATATTTGCGGTTCGAATTTAAAATTCGAACCGCTAGAATTCTAGCGGTCTGAATTCTTAATTCAAACCGCTAGATTCTGAATTCTTAATTCGGACCGCTAGGATTCCTAGCGGTCCGAATCAAATATATAGCGGAATTCAAATTCTTAGTCTCTGAACACCGTATAAAGCTGGCCCACCGAACACCGTATAAAGCTGTCTTTAGTCAAAGAATTTCTATTATATCAGATCTATTCTAGATCTTTTGTAGCACATATAAAGGAGTTGGCTACGGTGCAATATAATTTTGGTTGTTGTTGGGATCTGGACAATAGATATTTTGCAATATAATTTTTTTTAATATTTTTAAAATAAAAAGTTAATAGACGTATTGTTAGACTTAAATTGACTGTGTATCACCTTTTATGTAATTTAAATATTATTGAATATTCCATCATTAAATATAAAGACTTCTAAGTTGTTTGATAAGCAACAAACATTGTATCAAATTTTATAGTTCATATATTATTAGCTGGATTTAAAATTATAAAAGGGCTTTGGTAGAAGACACACATATCCGGAAAGTTGTTGCATAAATCATCATAAAAAAAATGTCAGTTTAATGATTTCGATTTAAAAATCAGTCTTTGATCAAATACAATAATCTATGTGTATAAGAAGTCACATGTTTAAAACTTAAATATAAAAATAACTTGTGAATATTAAATAGCTTGTGAAATTCAAAGTGAAAAAATTTGATATCTAATCATTACTTATTGTACTTCATTTAATTAGATTTATGAATTTTTTTCTCAAATTTTTTTTCTTTAGAGTTGCGGTTGGTTCAATCAACTTTATACGTGCTACAAAAGATCTAGAATAGATCTGATATAATAGAAATTCTTTGACTAAAGACAGCTTTGTACGGTGTTCGGTGGGGCCAGCTTTATACGGTGTTCAGAGACTAAGAATTTGAATTCCGCTATATATTTGATTCGGACCGCTAGGAATCCTAGCGGTCCGAATTAAGAATTCAAAATCTAGCGGTTTGAATTAAGAAGTCGAACCGTAGAATATTCCTAGCGGTTTGGGTAGAAATAAAAATCTTTTAAAAACCTAGTTATTTATATTAAAATTTTTTTTTTTTTGGGTAAAAATAAAAATCACGGCTTATCCGATATGATTGTCGGATAACGAAACAGTAGCGGGTAAATAGCGGATAATATTAATATAATAATTATTGTTATTATATATTAAATAATACATTAAAATATATATATTCATTTCACACATGTATAGTACTTTATTGAAAAGAAATTCTGATCATGCTAAGTGCAAGTAAATTAATTAAAGTACTATTTCAATGCTTATTAATATATATAATATATATAATTTTTTTTATAATTATCCGATCGGGTAACGTGTTCAAAATAGGTTTTATCCATTCTCTTACCCGTTTAGATAACGAAATTTTTTTTACCCGTACCCATTCCCGATAAGTTTATGAAAATAAAATCTTACCATACCGTCTTATCAGGTACGGTACGGATCGGATAAACAGATAAAATGTGCCATTGACACCCGTAATATTACACTGATAAAACATTGTAAAACATTAGCAGAAATTCAGAATTGCAAAAGGTAAAGCAGCTGTGAATTGATTCCAATCATATTCATGAACCAACACTGAATTATAAATATATTTCTTGTGCGGAACAGCGGAAGCAATGGGTCCCGCTTGTGCTGAAGCAATCAGCCTAAACGAAGCAGTAGGCTGTGAACCTCATAAGTCAGAAATCTAACATTGTAGCTTTTTTTTCTTTTGTCCATTGCAAGAATAAAGAGGAAAAAATTGCACAAGGTGTTGTGATATGTTCTCATTGCTTGTGTTTGATACAAAGTAATGTGTTGAGATATACTCTCCATTGGTTAAGAAATAGCAATGTCTTAGATTATATAAATTTCTGTAATTTTACAAAAGTAATTAATTTCAGTTTTGCTAACATGATAGAATAAAAAATATTTCAGAATTGACAAAAAGAAAGATGATTGTGCATAATTGATCTCCTCAACTAGTGTGAATAAAGTAATCTTCTCCATCCAAAATTTCGCTGATTCCAAACTGTCATAAATTTTTTTAATAAATATTTAATATTCAAATTTGGCATACTGAAACCTATTCTGACATAAAAAAAAAAAAATGGGACTAAATGAGAAACAACAAAGAAGACTGCGCATGTCTGCAACCTACACATGCCGGAAGTATGGAACACATCTTAAAATAATGACATTTCCTATTGACATTTAATAGATTGAAATAAAGGTAAGGTCAATCTAATCTCTCTTGGTACTTTCTCCACGGGACCCTGTATCTCTTTGTTTCTTTCTGAAACCTTGTTGATTATGCTTGTTTTTTTAATTAATATGAAAACATATTACATATGGATGTATCCCACCTTCATATCTTTATAAACATATGAGATGATACTTATGCCAGCATAAACGCGACATAGTGTACAGATCACCGTTAATTCTAATCGTCAGCGGAGAACAAGAAGATCTTACGAACAAAGATAAATTTGTTTGTCCAACCAGTTGTAGAGGATCTAGAAATGTTTTAACAGCAAAGCAGCGCCCTGCCGCCATGTCTTCTTTCCGTCAGCTGCTAGATTCTTCTGACCGCTGCGACGTCTGTTTCTCGTAGCCTCGTAGTCATAGGTGCCCATTATCCAATTTACACAAAACCAAAACTCAAAACCCAAAACCCTAAATTCTAAACCCTAAAATCCCAGGGGTCTGTTCGGCTACCGTTAAAAAATTACTGTTTATGTGGGAAAAAAAAATTCACTCAGAGTTAATTTTTTTTTTCCACGTGAACAGTAATTTTCAGTTCAAATTTTATTTCCCATACCCATTCCTCTACCGTCAAACATGCCCTAAAACTCTAAAATCTTAACTCTAAACTCTAAATTCTAAACCCTAAACCCTAACAGACATATAAATTAGTAACCTAATAATTGTTTACTATTTTCTAAAATGTAGTTTGTTTACCATGACCTTTATTTCATTACACTATGGTGGGAAGATGCTTAGTAATGCACACGGGGCTTATTACAACAGAGACTCAATTGCTTCATTTATGATTCCTGATGATATCTCACTTTTGGACTTGAAATCCATGGTTTACACAAACACTGGTTATAACCCAGAAATGTGGAATTTAGAATTGGCAACCCGACAAAGTCATCCCTCTAACGGGAAATGGGTTATTGCGAAACTACTAGATGAAAGTACTTGGAGAGGCATGTACAGTTATTTGAAGTCCCAAGGGATTTTTATAATAGAAATCTATGCCAAAAGAATTCCGATAGAGCCCGGGGTTGGAAGTTCTGGCTCTGGATCAGTGGCACCATATTATACAACACAACCAGAAACATAGACACCCCTCGTTCCTTTAATCGAACCTGACCTAGAAACATACAATTACGTCACTCCACCAGAACCCCAACGAAGACACTCAGTTTCATCCTCACCTAGACCCCATCGAGGCAAACCAAGACACTCAGTTTCATCCCCACCTAGACCCGTAAATGTGGCGCCTTTACAATTACCTCTAGTATCACCTTACCCCAGACCGGCACCAGGACGATGAAATTTGGTCGAATTTTGAAAATATTAATGAAATTCCGGAGGACAATCTAAGGAGTGGAGATGAATTTGAGGGAGAAATGTGGGGGGGACTCTGATCACCTGGAGGGATGTGGTGAAGGTGGTCCGGTTGAAACAGCTGAAGGGCATATAGGTACTAATGTTGAGAATATGCTGCTTAGTGGCCGGACTGATACGCACCCTTTCCCAGACTTCAATGATGTATCTGAGTTCAGAGAAGTAGATATTGGTTACTATGGACAACGGATTGAGTACAAATGTGAGCTGGCGTCGAACCAATATTTTAAAAGCAAAGATGATCTAATGAAGAAGATTAGAGAGCACCATGTTAATAAGAAACAAGAGATTAAAATGAAGAAAAGTGACATGGATCAGATTCATGTGGTGTGCAAGGACTCGAATTGTGGTTACGAACTTAAGGAAAAACCAGCGGGATATGAAGATGCATGGGTTATAACGAAGCAAGACAAACCTCACACATGTAGGACTGAGTATACAAGGAACGACAATGAATGTCTGACGACATCACTCATTGCCGATGTCATTGAGAGAAGCATTAAGAAAGACCTCTGTATGAGCATCCAGACGGTGGCAGATTGTGTTTTATCTGTGTATGACAATGTAACTCCTAAATACAACCGACCAGGGGCCGTGAGCTTGTAATAGCTCGATAATTTGGGAGTTGGGAGACTTAATACAGCTTGCTGAGACCACTATTGATGGCAATTTACGACAAAAATCTCGGCTCGAAGTACCAATTTCTGACCAGTCCGATACGAGGTAAAGAATCAGGAGAAATTATAAGACATGATGTTCAGTTCAGAGCCATAGCCTGGGCTTTTGGTCCATGCATTGCAGCGTTTCAGTTCTTGAGACCAGTGATCAGCATAGATGCATGCTTCTTGTCTGGGCGGTATGTGATCAGAGTCAAAATGATGATGAATTACGTAGAGTTTTGGCTTAGGTTTTGCATATTATCTCACACTTATGTTTAATTAATTAGAGAAAAAGGCTATTGTCACCCTTCTTTATATTTTATTGCCGGAAACATGTTTTGGGACTAATTCACATCAAATAGAGCAAGAATCGGGTCAATCGGATAAGCGACGCTCATCGACCAAGGCTCTGTTACGGCCCGTATTGACTGATACGGACCTAGCCGAATACAGACCAGGAGATAGCGCGATACGCATTAAACCTTTCAGCGACATGGTCTCATTGTTAGTGTTATGATCTAGAAGCCAACCATTTATGGATGTTTCTATGTTTTGTTCATGAAATGAAAGAATCATTTTGTTCCTTGAGTATTTAATTATATTATGAATTTTTCGAGTTGAGGACTTGAAATGTAAAACTCTATAATAATAATATAACAAATACTCTAAATGTCCCTAATCCTGGTAATTAAGAAGGAACACTATTTACCGGTACAAGATTAGTATGTGGATTAAATGATGATCATGTTCTACGGATCATATGGTAAGGAGCTACCAATTTAATCACATAAATACCTGATGGAGATCAGGGGATTGGACATGACCCAAGAATGAAACATAACATGGATTGTGTTAATGTCATTAATGTTTCATTTGTGTCTTGAATTCTTTGGTATGAGATGATTACTTTTCCTACATGAGATACATGTATCTGTAGTTGTTGTCCAACGCTGACCGTAACTGGCAGCTATACAGATAATATCTCAATATGTGTGTCTTGTGCGGAGGAAAAGATATTTATCAAGAATACCAGTGTCCCTCATATTTCATATGTGAGTGATGATATCTTCGGGCCCCTTGATGAAGTAATAAAGTATGCATGCAATTATGATCAATGAGTTTGATCATTATTTACTGAATTACTTGGAATCAAGAAAAGAATAAATTTGCAAGGATGACACTCTCCTGCCTTGGATTTATTCCGATATCATGTGACACGTGAATTGACACAAGCAATTAAATATTGCTTTAGGATCGTGATGTTGATTGGTTCATATCATCTTTATCTGTTGAGTAATTATAATGCATATTGCTAGGTGCCGCTTATAATTTATAGAATTAAAAGAAGTTTTGATTCTATTGTCAACACGATATAGATCCTACGAGGTCACACCCAAGAGAGAAAAACAAAACAAATAAAAGTGTCATGGAGATGACTAACTTGATCTTAGAATAAATTTATTACATGTTGGACATGGTATACAAATTTATTTCTCAACAAAATTGAGGAAATACAATTAACCGTAATAATTGTCGGGTGGGCCAAAAGTTGGCATAAATGGCAAAAACGAAAATGGCATTGGCCCAAGCCCAATTTAACTTTAAATGGAGAAGTCCATTTGATGAAATGGGTTTAGAATAAAGTGGGATAAAAGTGCATCTAATGGAGAGCTCCATTGGATGGCAAAAGTAAAAGTTACTTTTGTCATGTTTAAATCTAGCCATCCATTGTGGTTGAGATGATTAAAATATACCCTAACTTCACACTATAAATACCCCACCTTTTTCCAAACCCTAGCCACCATTCTAATCTCTCTCTTCTTCCTTCTCTTGTAAGAAAAATAGAAAAACGTTTTTTTAAGAAGAGGTGAAAAAGAGAAGAGTTTTTGCAATTTTGTCTCCACCATTTTTGCTCATGTGTTGAGCACAACTTCTACACTAAAATTAATAGTTGATTGAAGAGGTAGAAGCTAAGGTTAAGTTAGATTCTTGATTGATTACCTCTAGCAAGGGAAAAACAAGAGTTTCGTTTAATCTCGGGTGGATACTTGTAGAGGCTTCGTGCGTTCGAAGCGGGTGTCATTTCGAGGCCGACTTGGAGAAGTGAAGGCTCGACAAGGAGGCAACAACCCTACATCTCAAGTCCCTACTTCTTGGTTTAGAGACCAAGATTTGAGGTATAAAGATTAAACAAGTTAAAATGCTAAATACGGTTCATCGTTAGTCAAATAAGTAGATCTATGTCGGTTTCTTTTGAGTTAAATTTTTGAAATTTGCTCTTGCATGAAACCAATATTTCCTTCACTCATTACGGACCGTACCAGCCAGTACGGTCCATAACCAAGGTGCCCTTTGGGAATAACTGCTACAGCTGTATCTAGATCAGGTTTCTTGGCCTCTACTCAACTCTATACGTCCCCTCACTCCTATATAAGCACCCTGGACAGAAGAAGAAGACATCTTTGTAATTTTGGTTAGATTTGACTAAGTGAGAAAGAGAGGAGTGATTGTAAACATGCCGTTCCGCGGCTAAGTTCTTTTCTTAGAAGCTAGGCAGTAAACCTTGTTACTCATGATGCTTTGATATATATATTTTCTGTTGATTATGATTTCTTGTTGTTTGATTGTTTTTGTAATTTATTATCCTTTCACCGGATATCGATGATCTAGTTTAATCTGTTAGGGTAGTGACAGTGCTTTAATGGTAAGAGAAACTATGATGTACGAGTTAGCCTCGTTGGGAGTCATTAGATTTATGTGAAGAAAATCTTAGCGGGGAAACCATAAATCGGAACAACAAAATGCTAACCAAGTTCTGTCATTTGTGCAAGATAAATCGCAGTGTCCTATGTAGTATCTTATGTATTTAGAGATCTGTCATTTGCGTAAGATAACTCGCAGTGTCCTATGTAGTATCTCGATGGAAGTCCCGTCATTTGCGTAAGATAACTCGCAGCGTCCTATGTAGTGTCTTCCATAAACAACAATAGGAAATCAGACCCGACAGAAGTAGAATATCAAAGAGGATTGAGTAGCAATGGTGTGCCGAAACCCTAGGAATTCTCATCTCTATCTTTATTTTAATTACTTTTAATTGTTGCCAAATTTACATTTATCACAACTTCAACTCTCAAATTTTCAGATTTTGTCTAGTCTTTCGAAAGATTATGATTTGATTGCTCAAGAGTGTAGACCAATATTTCCTGTGGATCGACCTCGATTATACTACTCGATTGGATTGTGCGCTTGCAATCCGAACCGATAGCATTTCTGAGTTTATAAATTTTAAAAGATAACATCGCTTACTTTTGAGTGATCAGTATGAGGGGAGGCTTTTGAAAGCTTGCGGCTATGATGCTGAGAACCAATTGTTGTCTATTGCAATTGTGCACAGGGAGGATACTGAGAATTGGGGTTTTTTCTTGCAGTGGTTGAGGAATGAAGTGCTCGGATATGATAAATTCGTCTGTGTTATATCGGACTAGCACAAGGGGATTAAAGCTGCACTGACAGCATAATACGGATAGTCTCCTAAGCTTTTTGTGCACATGTATTGTATGCAGCATGTTGCTGACAACCTGGTCCAGAACTGTAGAAAAAATAAGTGGTACAGATGGAGGTTCAGAGAAGGAGCGAAGAAGAAGAAGCCAAGAAGGTTGAAAGAGATGTTCGAAGAGTTTGCTTAGGTATATCTGTTAGTGTAGTAATCTAGAAGTCAATCATAGAATAATTTTATTCTATATATTTGTTCATGTAATGGATGATTAATAAAGATATCATTTTGTTCTTTGAGATTTATCGAATTATGAATCATTTCGAGTTAATGACTTGAAATTGTAAAACTCTAGAATAGATGATAAATACTCTTAATAGTCACTAACCGAGAAATTAGCAAAGAACACTAATTGACAATCAAATGTTAGTATGTGGATTAAATGATGGTTAAGTTTTACAGACTATAGACAAAGAGTTGTCATTTTAATCACATAGATACGTGTTAGAGAACATGATATTTGACAGACTCATAATGAAACGTTAAATGAAATTGTGTTCGTGTCATTAATATTTTCATTTAGTGTTTTCATTTAATGTTTTCATTAATGGAATTGTGTTCGTGTCATTAATGTTTTCATTTAAAGAACATGGTATTTGACAGACCCATAACTAGCGGTCTCATGTGCACAGTTGCAGCCTCCGGTAGAGGTGGCTGGAGAGCTTACAGAGAAATTAATCAAATCTGGAGATGGTTCAAGTTAAATGATGGGTTCAGGATCTCCAAAATTGGCAGATGCCAAAATGTTTTGGCAGATTTTCTGGCGAAAAAGGGTAGAGTTTGCAGATGGGGTTATTTGGGTTTCACGTTCCTAATGTTTCCTCAATAGTGCAGGCTTGTAGGTTAGATTTGAATAGGAAGTATGTTTTTCCAATTTTTCTTAAAAGAGCATATGTATTTGTTTTGTGGCCTAAGAGCATCTACAACAGTGATTTCTTTTAAATTGCTAATATTATGTGTTAATTGCTAATATAATTGCTGGAATGTACCACAATTTTTAAATTAGCAAATTTGTTTTAAAAGCAACTCTTTAGAGCGTCTACAACGGTGATTTCTTTTAAATTGCTAATATAGATGTGTTAATTGCTAATATAATTGATGGAATGTACCACAGTTTTTAAATTAGCAAGTTTGCTTTAAAAACAACTCTTTAGAGCATCTACAATGGTGATTTCTTTTAAATTGCTAATCTGATGTGTTAATTGCTAATATAATTGCTGGGATGTACCACAGTTTTTAAATTAGCAAGTTTGCTTTAAAAACAACTCTAATTCTGAGTATATTTATTAATTTGTAATTAACTTTAGATATTAATAAAAATGTCTGGGCCTAAGGGCATGAATTAAGCAAAAAAAAAAGATGTAACGACGACAGCGAAAGGGAAATTTTTTATCTATAGAAATTATTAAATACAGATGTACAGAAACAGAAAGAGTGTCTCATTTCCAACAAATATAGAAATATCTGACTCAATGAGTCAGATCTAAATTTATGGATCAGTCTCAATGGTCCAGATCCATCAATATATATATATATATATATATATATATAGGTTAGTTAATATCAAAACGTTTGTTCCGGAGCGGTGGTGCAATCAATTGGTTTCCGATTTTCAAAGTCCAAACGGTCGATCTAAACCGTTAGATGTGATCTTTATATTATAATGTACTTGGAGACAAAATTTTATATTTTTTTGAATTTTTTTACTATTTATTAAGCCCTTTTTAAAATTACTGATTTTAATAAACAGTGAAAAATTTCTGGATCATTGAAATCAGCGATTTTAAAATTAACTTAATAAATAGTAAAAAAATTCTAAAAAATGTAAAATTTGGTCTCCAAACACATTTTAATACAGATTGAATGTTGAACGGTTTGGATCGACTATTTGAATTTTGAAAATGTAAAAACCGAAACGTTTGTTCCACGGCCTAGGAACAAATGTTTTGATATTAGCCAACCTCTATATATATATTGATGGATATGGACCATTGAGAATGGTCCATAAATTTGGATCTGACTCATTGAGTCAAATCTTTCTATATTTGTTGAAAACGAGACACTTTTTTCTGTTTTTGTACATCTATATTTAATAATTTCTATAGATAAAAATTTCCCCAGTAAGAGGCGTGAATGACAAGGGACCCATGTCTCTCTTTATAAAAGTTGTATTTCCCGCCGATTCAGCGCAAAAGCAAAATATTACTGTTCTCTTCTGTTTGGTCTGAGCAAGTGCTGATGTTATACAGCTTTGTCTGATTTGGTTGCTGATGAGCGTTGATATCGCTAAACAGATTGGATCCTCTCCAATCGTTCGAAACAATAAGACAGAATTAAATCCATCTGGAACGTCTATTTCGAATCTCGATCTGGATCAACCAGTGATATTCTTCACAAATATATTATAGGGGATGTAGCGAATCCAGTGGGTGCTGCCGAATTTGTACTTTTCCCCAATTATTACTGTACGAGGCCGAGCCAATAATAAATAGCGACAAACAGACGAATACAAGAATACAATTAGTTGCAAATCTTTAGCTTAGGAATCTTTCACAAATATTACCTCGTGCAGAAACGCAAATCACCAGATTTACACGAGCAGGCACTAACCACTGAGCAGTAAAGATTTATATTTAGAAGAAGAAAAAGAGAATTAATATTATGGTTTAATTGAATATATTATTTGTTAGATGGTTGTTAGGTAAGCTTGTTTTATACGCGCATATGACAGCTCTTAATTGGCCAACTGAACCAATCATATCATCATCTAATCAATTTCATTTCATTCTTTCATTTCAGGGTACCTATCTGATCTCGATGTTTAGTTATAGGTCTCTTTTCCTCGAAAAAAAAAAATATCGTCCCTCCAAACCCCTTAATTTGTGTCGCATCATTTGATTTTGTAGATTTCAAAATATGTTTGGTTGCAAAACAAGACAAGTTAAAATAGTCAAATCTCAAATTCTCAAGAATAATCTACTCTAACAAGACAAAAAGTTTGGATTCTCTATTCTACTTATTCTAATACAGTTAAACACCGAATAGACTATTTCGAATAGCTTAATCTTAAAAATAGCTTATTCTCAACCCAACCAAAAAAAAAAAATTAACAGTCTATCTTTCGCTAAAAAAGTGCACATCGATCCATAATTAAACAAAATTTTGAGCTAGCCTAGTTAAGCAATAGGACGAGGAGTACTTTTATTATTTAGCCTTGTAAATATTTTAAAACTTTTTTTATTATCAATATAATTATTAGCATAATTATTAGCGACAATAGTATATAATTAATATCGACAATCTATTGATTGAGATTGCAATTGCATGTACATGCACTAGTGGGAGAAAAAAATGAATTGCTGCAATCAGAGGTGAAAAAAATAAATTGTTGCAATCAGAGGTGAGAATTCTATATAAATAATTTTCTTATGCATGATGCTGTATTTTTACCATAACAAAATTTCAATATTTTATTAACTATATTTAATCTTTTCAATTGAAATTATTTTTCCTCTTATAAAATGTTGGATCTTAATTCAGAGCCTTAATAGTCACGACTTTTAAATTTCAAATAAGAATTTCATATATTTACTGATGCTGATGCTGGCACATTATAATATTGATACCTTTCAAAATCAGAATGTCAATTTCTGATGCCTTTGAAAGCTGCCAATGGTCATGATCTGAGGTTTAATCATTTCATTTTCAATTTAATTTTTATCTAAGTACAAAAGGACCAAAGAGCCAGGCTGAAAAAAAGGCAGGGTCATAATAGAAAAGAATATCAACAAAATCTGATCCGGAATTAAAAGCCAAAACCCAGTCAACAATCATCAGAGAATCCAATGAGTGCTTCTAAGTTCTAACTAAATTTGGGATTATAAATATTTCTACATATAATTTCTTATTTCCATGGGTCTGTATCAGATGATATAATTACAGAACTCGGTCAATTTTTTTTTTATTCAAAACAACTAGAAATTTGTTTTCTTTTTAATTTTGTGATAAAACATGCATGTTGACTATTTATACAAAACAAAAGGGGCGACTCATTCAACAAATAATAAAATCTAAGTAATATACCGTCAAAGCTGAGACAAATTCAACCTTTCAATTAAAAATATCAGACAACTTTTGTTCTATATATTATTTTTTTAGATGCACATTGCTATTCCGAATAATCTCTATTTTAAAATAATTTTTATTCTTGACACATCCAAACATACCCTTAAGGACTGGAAATACAAACGGTGCACTGTGATAAGCTCTACAATCACTGACAATGGGCCCCTCTTGCATACATGCCGGCATTGTGACCAGTGTTGTAAAAAATGTCCGTTTAGACCGATTAATCGGCCGATTAGTTGTTGGCGGTGACCAAACAGTCAAGGAATTTCCCGATTAATCGGCCGATTTTTTCCGATTATGGCCGATTATTTCCAATTAATCATTTGGCGGTACCCTGTCCGTCCGACAAGCACATACCGTTATTTACAACACTGGTTGTGACGCATTGGACTCGTTCGCCAAAATATAGGAAAAGTCACAGGAGAGAAATTTAAAGTTTATACTCCTCTTAATTCACAATTAACATAATATTAGTTCAAGTGTTCAACCCAACAAATTATTCACAAATGTGAGAATTATTATTTTTCTCTAACTAGTGACCAGTGATGCTGACTCCTAATAAAAAAATAAAAAAGTGACATGCATACAGCTGTTCGTTGCTCACTTGCACTTACATTTCTAGTCCTGGAATATTATAATATACTAAATAAGAAATTCTCTTATTGATAATTACTCAGATATTAAATTATTTATTGAGATGATGAAATTCAGTACTAGATCAGATATTAAATTTTCCATATACTCATTTCTGAAGTGAGGTTGAAGGTTCAAAATTCCAATGTGTAAATCTCAATCCATTGAAAAGAATCTCATGTCAAATAAAAGAGCATTCCTGTGCTGTCAAGAAAATGTGTACAATTAATTAGTTCAGTTTGCGGTAGAAAAGAACACTGTGAATGCTGTATGGGGAAGGGATACATACATGATTGTTGAAAAGTAGAGGGGGTAAGTGGTAAAAATACCAAGCAGGTTTCACTTTCACAACCCGCCTTTGCCTTTTACCTATTGCCTCCCTCTCTACTTTCTCTCTCTACTGCGACCATGTCTGCTTTACCGTACAAATCTATCTCCTCTCTCTCTCTCACGGAAATAACGCGATAGAATAAAGAGGGACGAGGAGCTACATTTTGTCACTCCTCGTTCACTTTGACTCTTTCTCCATGCTCAGTTTTTGAAGGGTTCTACTTGTACGAGGGTTTGAGAGCGACCTGGCAGGGTTTTTATTTGTTGGATTCTGTCTATTTCTTATTTAACAACCACCAACCTTCACCTTTCTCTTTGAACTTGAAAATTGCCTACTTGGGGAATAATGGAAGAAGAAGTTGGTGCGCAGATACGAGTTGTAAGGTGCCCCAAATGCGAGAAGCTCCTTCCCGAGTTACCCAATTACTCTGTTTATCTCTGCGGAGCCTGTGGTGCTACGCTTCAGGGTATGTTATAATCCAAATCAATTGCTCTTCTCCTGCATTTTCTCCATGAAAAATTTGGTCTTTCCTGGTTACTACTCTATTTTGTAGATTTATTCTTGTAATGGGGTCTTATTCCAAGCTATTCCAGACAAAAAAGGGCAACTTTTGGAACAAGTGCTGGACTACAGTTTAAGTACTGTTTGTGCTTTGTTTGTAGAACTAAAATACAAACCTAAACCTAAACCTAATCTAGCCCTTTTTCTCCATCACTGACACTTCTTTTGTAAGAATTCATGATCCTTATGCTCAATTTGTCTGTTCCCCATTCTTATCCCATATCCACATTGTTAGATTTATTATTTTAGAATTTGATTTTTAAGACGGTGATGCATTCTGTTAATATGTTACCTGTCATTTGTTTCTTTTATTTCAGCAAAAAAGCTAAACCAGGAACCTGATTTTTCTCCAGAGAAATCAAATGGAGCCAATGTGAAGTATCTTGAGCTAGTAGAGTCTGACTCAGATAAAAAAAGATCATCTCCACTTCGCGCAAGTGCTCTTGCCGAAACTGATAAGCCAATCAGAAGGCTTGAACCCGCTATGCACAAGCTAATCCAACGACATGCATCCCCAACTACAGCAAGTGAAGTTGCAATGAACCCGAGTTCCTCAAAAACCAGCCTTCCTTTCAGAGAAAATGGGTCTGACTTAAACCAGACCAAGTATCGGCGTGTGCCCAAATTAGTGAACACCGGTTCTACCCAATCAAATTCCAAGCAAGAAGTTCCTAACATGGGTCTGTCCGAGCAAAACTCAAATGCTAGAATTGAAGGTCTTGAACAGGATCGAGCGGCACTTTTGCAGATGCTAGAAGAAATCCGCGACCAAGTGAAGAGATCGTGTGAAATTGTTGGAAAACAGAATGCTGCAACTCCATCACCTGCAACACGGGTTGTGGAGCCTTCCCGGCCCCGCTCTGGTTATAATGCTGGGGTCCCAAGTTACTATCCACATGGATATGGGTGGCGGAACCAGAATCCTGAGTACTTCTACCCGCAATTTGAACCCGACCCGTTAGTGTCATACCACCACGAGGGTTTCTACCACCAACCCTCATGTGCCTGTTTGCATTGTTATAGGGAACTCCCGGTACCAGTACAAGGGCCCCCACCAAACCTCTATAACAACTACCGTGCTGTTCCGGCACTACCGTACCATGTGTACCATCAGCATGGGTCTGGAAATGCCAGAAGCTCTGACAACTCGCCGAATTTCAGAGAAAGTCGTATGAGGAAAATAAAACACAAGAGGTGCCGGCCATGTCAACCTATCGCTGGGGCATCTCCCTTTGTAATATGTTATAACTGCTACGAATTGCTACAGGTCCCCAAAATGTCCCCGATTGCAGACAAAAAGAAGGCTCAAGTGAAGTTGCGGTGTGGCTCATGCTCCCATGCAATGATTTTAACGGTTGATGGAAATGAAATTATCGTTTCCTCTGGACATGAGAATGAAAACAGTAATGATGATGTTTCTGATTTTGCTAATGGGGTGAAAGGATTATTCCCTGTCCTGAAGTATAGCTTCTCTTCAAAAAATGATGACAATGCCACTGGGTCTGACAGGATGCAGCGGGGCCATTCATTGAGCTCTAGTCAGGAAACAGAATCGGAGACGGAAGCAGTTTCAAGAGTTCCGAGTTTACCCCTGCACGAGCACCTAAACAACTCTTTCACTGAAAAGGGTAACATGAGTGCTCGATCAGAGCAAGAGAAGGCAGTATTATTTGCCGAGAACTTTAAGCAGAATTCGGTCAAGGATGTAGCGGTTGTATCTGTACCGACAGAGATGGATTTTTCTCCAGATGAATACCCGCAACAGGGTCTGTCACAAGATTCTGATGCGGGTCATGAGGAGGAGAGGCCAGTTGGTGCTGTTGGGATACATGGTGTAAAAGGTGGTGGAGGTGATTCATTTTTTGCAAATATTTTTAAGAAGAGTCTCAAGGGGGGTAATGGTAGATCGAAGGTTTCAGTCAATGGGTATGCATTATCAGATCGAGTGGTGAAGAAGGCTGAGAAGCGAGCAGGACCTATCTCTTCTGGTGATTATTGGTATGTCTTACTCTTTCTGCTTTAAAATAAGAAATCATTCTAGTTGCCGGTACAAATCATGTAAGTATCTTTGATATTTTACCTTGCTTCTATTCAATAGAATTTTCCCAAACAAACCCAGCCTATGATCAACACCTATTGCTTGTTAAGACAAGTCGGGTAGTTTGGGCATTTATCACATAAATTGACAAATTACTGTATAGATTATTTTATAAGGATGTTCCATGGATGTTTCTTTCTTGTTGTGATAATTTGGGGTTCTATGGCTTATTATAAGGACAGATCTGCCTTAATTTTATAAACTAACAATCTAAACCATCCTGTACTTGTCATTTTTTGTTCTTAACATGCTTCGCTTATTCAGTATTTATATATAATGTCTTTTTCAGGTATGACTATAGAGCTGGATTTTGGGGAATTTTGGGAAACCACTGCCTTGGCATGATTCCTGTAAGTTCTTGTGCTTGCAATTCTTTTTATCTTGTCTTTTACAAATTGGTTCAGGTGCATTTTGATTTGCAGTCATTATAACTAATCTCTCTCTCTCTCTCTTCCCCCTCCAGCCATTTATAGAGGAGTTTAACTACCCACTGCCGAAGAACTGTGCAGGAGGAAACACCGGTGTGGTAATCAACGGTAGAGAGCTTAACCGGAAAGATCTCGAATTGCTTTCGAGCCGAGGTCTACCTACTACGCCCGGTATGTCTTACCGGGTTGAGGTTACGGGCAAGGTCTGGGATGAATTTACCGGAGAAGAGCTCTATAACCTTGGAAAACTTGCACCTACGTAAGCATTTCTTCCTTGATTGCATCTAGAAAAATGGTACTATATTGATCTGGTTGCCTGGTACAAGTCATGCCTCATCAGTAGTTGACTTGAAGGCCATAAGATGATCTGGATTTATTAGTTGCTAACAAATTCATCTGTCCCTTGGCCTTTTTGTTCAAATGAAAACATAAATTCAATTCTTTCTGTTAGGTTATAATGTATAACATTAACCGTTTTTTCAATGTTTTTCTAATTTTTAATTCTAACATGATTTTCTAATCCAATTTGGCAGTGTTGAGAAGATGCGAAGAGGATTTGGCATGAGAGTCCCACGAGGTGCCTCATAAATGCTTTCTATTTTGTTTTAGATTTAGATGACACGGTTTCTCATTTAGGTCTGGGGGTGAATTATAAAATGGGTTTCGTTCTCTTTTTTTTTTTTGTTTTCTTTGGGGTGAAAAGAATCTTGTTCTCCTCTCTATTTGGTTGAAGTGAAGTGGCTCCCTTGTAAGGTCATGTACAATAGTTTTGTTTGCAAATGGCCTGTTGTGGTGTGCAAGTTTAATTCAGAATTCTGTTGTTTTGTAGTCAGTTTTTCTCATTTTTGTGCTACATATATACCTCATGTTATGCTTTGGGATTTGCAGTAGGACTTGGTTAAACTTCTTGTTACATAACAATTTAATCTTGTTCGCTAGTTCCCTTTGATTATCGTTCACCTTTAAAAATAGAACTAAAAGTTGAAGAGGTCGCTAGTTCCCTTTGATTATCGTTCACCTTTAAAAATAGAACTAAAAGTTGAAGAGGTCTTGTCATTTAACTAGAGGAGCACAACATAGATATTACAAATTGACTGATGCTCAGCTCAACTCCTCGCCGAGCGTCGAGATACTGGTGCTATCTATACTCGCTAATTTTGTTTGTAAATAACTGGTAGAGATGTAAGGGCCGGGCCTGGCCTGGCCTGGCCTCCTGTTTCTTTCCCTCCACAAAGCCCAAGCCCCCGTCGCCCATATTACACTCCATTGCCTCCTACGGTCCGGTCCGATAAGAGGTTAAGGCCCGCCCGGATCCATATCCTTTCGTATATCCCCAGGCACACTGAGTCCTGCAAAACATACACAAGTTACTTTTAAAGAATAACTGCATTCGAATCATAAAATAATCTGATCTGAGCATTTGACGAGAAGGGATAAGTGCTGATATAACAAGCCATTTATGTCTTCTCAGATTATGTTTAATATATTATTTTTACCATTGCATAATGCATCATGCACAATTTTAACATTTTTTGAAGCTTAGTTGCCTTTTCATTTAATATTTACAAATTGCAAATATTTTCCGGTGCATCATTGGTTTTGTGCTCCAATCATGCTCCACGTCTTTTTCTCCGTTTTCAAAGTTCGAACAATCGATCCGAACCGCTCAATATGATTTTCATATTAAAATGTGCTTGGAGACAAAATTTTATATTTTTTGAAATTTGTTTACTATTTTTTTAGATAGGTACAAAATCACTGTTTTGGATGGTCCAGAATCTTATGAAAACAATAATTTTGTACCTATCTAAAAAATTAGTAAATAAATTCTAAAAAATATAAAATTTGGTCTCCAAGCGCATTTTAATACAAAGATTATATTGAGCTTTTCGGATCGATTGTTCGAATTTTAAAAACGAAGAAAAAAACATAGAGCATGATTGGAGCACAGAACCAATAATGCATTTTAACGCTACTCTATTATAAAACAGTTTAAACCGGAAACTAATTACAACTTCCATGCTTTGTTTGATGATTATCATGTCAACAGTCAAATACTTGAATCCGGTCCGCACGGCCCAGCAAACAGCAAAGAGGCTGGAGAACGAATCAGATAACCGACTTTACGTAGAGCAATCCGTTTTTTCTTTTTTTATTATAGCAAACTAAATCCCGTATTTGAAACGCTAATTTCTGCTTATTTCTGAGGCCCAAGCAACGTAAATCCGGAGCAGAGGAAAAAAATTAAAAACAAAATGCTCAATCGGTAGGTAATTTAAAGTTTAAAAAAAAAATTAAAGTGGAATCACAGTTTTTTTTCACCACTACACAGAGTACCACAAAAATATCGTTACGGAAACATTTTAACATTACGTGCTTGTTGGTTCTGGTAATATCTTCTGTGCAATTTAAACTAGCATCACACTGCTGCGGGCGGAGGAAATATGATATAATTAACCCACTACACAAAGAACCACAAAATATAATTACAGAAAAAACTGAAAAACCTTTCAATGTCCGTCAACAAATCACGAAACCCTCATACGAGCAAAAACAAAGAACGCACTAATTCCAAATTGGAAAGAGAAGCAACAATTTATTCACTCCAAGGTCCGAACGGATTCTTCCTTGATGAAAACCAGAAAGGTTTATCTCTTTTGTTTTCTCTACCTCTAACCTCTATCCTCATCGCCGACCTCTTCCCCCAAAAACTTGAAATCTAGGGTTAGGGTTTCGCACCTTCCACTTGCCACCAGACGAACCTTTGATTTGATGAGCAAAGATACGGCAAGCAAAGCCTTTTCAACTGATTTATTCAACCCGTTATCGATCATGGAGCCGGATTTCTCGAGGTCTAGCGGAGGCGGAGGCCCAAATTTTGAATTCGCTTTCAATTCGGTCAACTTCTCAGACCGGGTTCTTCGGATCGAGATTGTGGCGGATCCGCCAGAGATTAAAGCGTGTTCAGGTGGGTGCTCCTCTCTTGCTGATTGGGCTCGTCAGAGGAAGCGGCGCCGTGAGGAGCTTAAAAAAGAGAAAGGTTAGCACCTGGGTTTTCTTGCCCCCCATTTTTTATTTACAATATCTTACAGAAAATAAAAACAGTTTTTTACATTGCTGTTATTATTAGTATGTCTAGGGTTAGGGTTTGATTATCAATTTTATAATTTTGAAAGTTATCCTAAATGGAAGGTATAATTTTTTTTAAAAAGGAGGATATTACTGATTTGTGCAAACTGTGTCGCGCGAATGTTTAGGCATTTGTTAAATTGACTGCACAATCATCTGAAGATTTTGTGAGGTGTAGTTCAGCCATATTTAATTCTCTTTTAGAAATGTTAATTCATCTTGTCACAGTCAACGGTTGCTATTGAGAGACTGTATACCTTTTTGTAATGTACTTTGCAGAGTCAGGAAACCTAGCAACAGAGCAAATACTGGGAGAACAAGCAGAAGTAGAAGATTGTGAAGGGTATGAAGATGAAAACCAAGAGGAGGAGGCTATGGCCATGGTTGAAGGGTCTCCTTCTGACGCAGGTATAGATATAGAGCTGTTACTGGAATATACTGGTATGGTCCATGTGAGCCTTTGTGGTTCACTTCTGGCCAGGTGTCTGTTTGATACTGTGATAATTGAGGTCTTTTGCTATGTCATTAGAGCCGACTCATTCTTGCTTTCATATTAATTACATAATCAATTATATGCCGCTTCAAATCTTAATATCAAGCTCGTAAAAATACCTTGTATCTGCTTGGATGTACTTATACTATTAACTCATAGTTTAACACTTTCCAGCTAAGAATCATCCTAGTTGCTAGTTGTATTTGCTCTGTAGGATCCTAACTACATGCTTCACTTGCCTAGTTAGAAGGGTGTAGGAATTTATTAAGAATGAGTTGGCTTCTCTTAGAGTGATAAAATATTATGACCGCTATATGTTAATTTTGGAGTTTGGTGTAAAATTTAGGTGACGATGCCCAAAGTACCGACTCGTCATCATGGAGCATGGAGTGCTCTCAAGTTTTGAAAGTTAAAGAATTCTATATCAGTTCAGCCATTTTGGCTGCTAAGAGCCCTTTTTTCTACAAGGTACTAGCTCTTCTACTGATCAAAGACTAGGCTGCATTATAAATGTTTTAGGCTTTTAAATAATGCCCCCCTTGGCTAATGGAGCTTTCTATCTGCTTTTTTGTGGTTGTTTTTAGCTTTTCTCAAATGGCATGAAAGAGTCTGACCAGAGACATGCCACACTTAGAATTAATGCATCAGGTAATTACAAGCAATCCGTGTTTTGTGAAATCAACGGTTATGGAACGTTAGAAGTAATAAAATACAAGTGTATTTACAAAATTCAGGTTCTGGAATTTAACAATGCTCTAATTTGGATAGCTTTATTCTGTTTTTGATGAAATTAAATCGAAGTTCCAATATTAAATATCATATATGTATTCTCTGTTCCAATATATATATTTTTTATTTCAAGATGAATTTCAAATTCCACTGGTTCTGTTTAGTCATCTTCTGGAATTTTGGTATTAAAAGCCTATTTCTGGCCAGGCTAATTGTTGGATACTAAGTTTGGTACAGTTAGCGCCTTGGACTAAAGAATGCAAACATAAAATATCAGGGAAGTTGGATATCAGCAACACTAAGTGACAGCACTGCATCAGTTAACCAACTTACTTTTCAAACTTCTATAATGTTGTCCTATATACTTGCATTGTTGGTAAACAGAGGAGGCGGCACTGACAGAGCTATTGAGCTTCATGTACAGTGGGAAGCTGAATACTACATCACCGACCCACCTCCTTGACGTGCTGATGGCGGCCGACAAGTTTGAGGTGGCCTCTTGCATGCGCTATTGCAGCCAGATGCTGCGCAGCCTCCCCATGACCACTGAATCGGCGCTCCTCTACCTGGACCTCCCCTCCAGCATCTCCATCGCGGCAGCTGTCCAGCCGCTCACTGATGCTGCCAAGGAGTTTCTTGCTAACAAGTTCAAGGACCTCACGAAGTGAGTTATCTATTTCCCAGCCTTGTTAATTAAGTATGTACTTTTTGATACTATTACGTGTTGAAAATTCTCTGCTGTAAATCTTTTTGATACTATTACCCCTTTATGGGTTTCATTTGTATTGCCTTGTTTCACATTTTCAAGAGGCTGTTGGGACACCATATTCTGGAATACTTGTCCTGGGAAAAATAATTCTTTTAATAGTATTACTCTAAGTGGGTTTCAGTAAAAAAGTTCAGAAATCTCAAACTTGAATTATATTTTTTTTCCTTGTTTTCTAATCTATTTATAAATTGCACTAGCTTCTTAGGAGCCATCTCTAGAATCCCTTGGTAGGCGTACCCATCATTGCAAGTGCCATCCATTGATCCATTTTAGTATTGTCAGCATGATATAGTAAAATATTATTGTATGTTTGAACGGTTGAGTTTAGTCTCCAGGAAAAATGGAATCTGTGAACTTCTAAATAGCTTTAGCTGAGCACCTCATATAAGTAAAATTGCGATATCAGTATACAGGCATGTTACAGTAGACATTTGACCTTACTGGCGGTGCCAGTTAATTGTTAAATGACAGCCTTTTGATATTTGACGCCTTGCACAAATTCCCAGGTTCCAAGATGAGGTTATGAATCTCCCATTAGCAGGAGTGGAGGCAATCCTCTCGAGCAACGACCTTCAAGTGGCATCTGAAGATGCAGTCTTTGACTTTGTGCTGAAATGGGCCCGCATGCAGTACCCGCGCCCAGAGGAACGACGTGAGGTTCTCGCCTCCCGCCTTCTCCGCCTAGTGCGCTTCTCCCACATGAGCGGTCGAAAGCTACGCAAGGTGTTGGCCTGCACTGACCTGGAGCATGACTTCGCCAACAAGGCTGTGATTGAGGCCCTCCTCTTCAAGGCTGACTGCCCCCACCGCCAGCGAGCCCTGTCCTCTGACCCTGCATCCCATCTCCGCTACACAGAGAGAGCCTATAAGTACCGCCCCCTCAAAGTTGTTGAGTTTGATCGTCCTTTCCCTCAATGTATCGCATACTTGGATTTAAAGAGGGAGGAGTGTGCGAGACTGTTTCCTTCTGGTAGGATCTACTCCCAGGCGTTCCACTTAGCGAGCCAGGGTTTCTTCCTCTCGGCACACTGCAACCTTGACCAGCAGAGCTCGTTCCACTGCTTTGGTCTTTTTCTCGGGATGCAGGAGAAGGGGTCGACAAGTGTCACCGTTGATTATGAGTTTGCTGCCCGCACTAGGCCGTCTGGTGAGTTTGTGAGCAAGTATAAGGGGTACTATACGTTTACTGGAGGGAAGGCTGTGGGGTACAGGAATCTCTTTGCCATACCTTGGACATCATTTATGGCTGAAGATAGTCTGTTTTTTATTGATGGGGTTCTCCACTTGAGAGCCGAGCTGACTATTAAGCAGCCGTAGGAGGCAAAAGTGATTTCTTGATAGATTTCAGTGGGAGTTCTTTTCATTTTTTTTTTTTTCCTCTTTTTGGTTGGTTGGGTTGGGGCTGGGTGTTGGAGGCTTTTACTTGTAGTATAGCAAGCACCTCATTGTGAGTTGTGTAACTCTTGATTGTGATGCTAGTGTTGTGATACTCACTTAAACATTTTGGAAACAGAAGTGCCCAGAATCTGCAAATGGTATGGTACAGATTTGTCGAGTGAAATTGGTTTAAGATTGTTTATGTAAATAAGAACAGAATTTAGCTTATTGGGATGCAACTGCAGCATGATCGGCATTAGGTAGCATTTTCTAAAGGTTTGCGTTTGCCTCAATTAGCATGGAAGTGGGCTTGAATATTATTTTGTCAAAGATTTATATTGCTCAAGTGGGAAGTGGATGCATTGTGTTCATAGGTTTGTTCTTGCATTTGGGAAGCGTCTGTCTTTGAATTTATTTTGGTTGTGCCAGTATGGGGTTTAACAGCTGACACCGTAAATGATGTGCTGCAGCAATGGCTGATTTACTTCACTATTGTAATTTTAGAAGTTTCTGCATGCAAACGGTTATTTATTTATTGCCCTACCCTAGCATTTTAAAAGGACAGTTTTGGCTTCATGTAACGCACATGCAATAAAACCAAAACAACACGCTGCATGAAGCCAAAAGTGCTCGGCTAAAAAGCTGATTGGTTAAAATATTCTTACATCCTCTGTTGTCTACATGAGCTTAGAGAAGTTCATAGCAGATTGCTAAACAAGTAAACATTACACTGTTGAGAAAACATGAAATGTACCTCATTTTAAAATATGTTACTTTTAACCGTTAATAGTGTTTTTAAACATGGATAAATGATTTTTAACTGGTAAACACTTGCATCTTCAATACATCAACCGCTAACAATCAATTTGTCTAATAATGTAATTCATCAATGTATATGTACGGAATGATGAAGAGAACTATTTGCCGTCATGAAATTATAAATACGAGTGAATGAGAATCAGCTGTCAGCCATCAAGGACGTGACATGTCAACTTACAAGGAACGCTAACACGAGAGGAAAGATGGCAATTTTTTTTTTGTCCCTGTCCAAAGAGCTCAGACATCCCAACCATGCTTTTTGTATCAAACAATAATCAGAAATATATAATAGTGACGGTGGCTCCATTAGGAATCATGGGCCCACGCCTACAATCCCTAGAAAGCCAGACTATCCAACTGCTAATAGCGAGATGTTATCCTTCTTAAGATTTAGTTTATGCTTTTCTGAAATGCAATGCAAACTCAGAATAGCATTAGAAAAATTCAATTAAGTTGGGTTATTAAAAGTGGGCCTCAAAGCTAAAGGCTAGCTACAAAAAAAAAAAAATAATAATATGATCACAAATAAGTCTTTTATCAATTGTTGCATGTATTTTTTTTAAAAAGCTCAGGAAACACTTGTAAAATGACTCTTATTTATTTTTTAATTTTTGAGTGATAAGGCCTACTATTGTTATAATTAAAGAAACAGGAGGCTGTAATGTTGTGGGCTTCATTTATAGTTTTACAGCTGAATAAGTGAAAGACATATCCCTACCACCTAAACCTCTAACATATATAACCTCTGCCATTAATGTAATAGAATTTACTTATAAACAGAGTTGTCAAGCACACACAATTAGCTTCTTTGCCTTGATTTGCCTGTGGCTTGAAGGATAATATAATGCAGTTATTTCGAGAATAAATGTCGGTGAACAACAATTTTTTGCACTAAATTGTGTATGCATTTTATTGATGGTAGAAAATGGTGCTTAATTATAACTCAGTGTATGCTAACTCAGTGCACATTAATGATACTGTGTTGTACTGTATTGATTAATGTATGCTGTTGTGAGTTGAGACGTAGCCATCTTAATTTGTCCTTTTAACAGTATCCTGAATATTAATTGTCATCTACTGGCATAATCTCCCAAACTTACTAATAATTTCAACGAGATGAAATTTATATAATTATGACAGCTAAAGAGAAAATGACTTGGTACATCACTTGTGATTTTGTTGATGTTTACAAGCAAATCATGTCATCAAACAGATACAAAAAAAGCACTGGTCCCCTAATTAACTAATAATTCACATATAGATATAAATGCTCTTTAAAACATGATAAATGATATTTCAAACATTTGCATGAAATATGATTATTTATTTAAATGAGTTTCTTCCATTCAAGAGTTCAAAGTAGCCACATTTCAGTTATATGACATATTCACTGCAATTTTCATTGAGTCTGATTATTGCACATAATAAGCGTTATCACTTGTAGAAACCTGTAAGTTCTTGTGGAAAATAAATCTGCTATAATTCTCGGGGAATTACAGGACCCTGTAATCCCTATCCCAACTATTGGTCTTTCTCGAGATGCGTGCATGAAAACTTACTTTTCCGAGAACATTTTCGAGATCCGCGCACGAAAAAGTTTGAACGGTTGATCTCGGAATTTCAGGATCCTAAAATTCCTCTCGGAATTATAGCAGATTCGGATTCGTTCTTGTGACGTAGGGATATCAGTCTGTCAAGAATATATTGAAATAGCCTTGCTCATTGTTTTGAACATTAATCCATTTCTTTCTTTTTTTGCAATTGTTTCAATCTGATTTCTATCAGTATTCACCAGAGAGTTCTTTTAACAGTGTACAGAATAACATTTCTAGTACTTGGGAGTTGATTATTTTCTCATGCCATTTGCCCCATAAATTGATTATAAGTGCATCTATTCATAACTTTTTGATGGATATTCATTAACAATTGGATATAATAATAAAATTACATGACAATTGTACCGATAGTTACTCGATTATATATCAGTAAGTGGCTTCAAATTAGTTTATTACTTAATCTGTACAAAATTTAAGGTACTCATACAATTGTGTTAATTCTAGGATTAATGAAAAGAAATCTTCATTTCTTCTTTGCAATTTAGGCATCTAGTGATATATTTATTTCAAAATTGGTCTAATTTGTATCAATTAGCTCTGAAATATTATTTGTATAACACTTTCATATTTTCAGAACCTGTGTGATAAATTTCTTGGATAAAATTTATTTCGTAACAAATATTTTTTAAAGGTTAATACAGTACCAAACTTTCTCCTCATAATTTTATTATTAAACAAAGAATTTGTGCTTAATTTTAGAAATAAGACCTAGCTCCAAACAACTTGAGCTGAAATGAAAAAAAAAAAAAAGTAAACAAAGAAGCTGTCAATTATACACAGCAACAAACATCAGTAGAGGTGATGAGATTACAGTAATAAGATTTGTGATTTTAAAGAGTTTAAAAAAAATAAATCGAAGTTAAGTGGCTAATTAATTAGTTACAGATTACACCAATGAGATTTGAAATTTTTTTTATAATAGATTGTGAAAAAATATTTTTAGGAACTATGAATATCATGAATATTTCTTATATTTTGCTGAATACATTATTAATTTTGAAATATGAAAATAACTGACAAGGTGCGTCAATTAATTGTTCATTTTTAAGTTTTATGCTTGGTATGAAGATACGCACTCTTATTAAGATATAATTAACAAACTGCATTAGGAAAGTTCGGTACTGTTCCTTAAAATAATTAATTAAAGCAGAAAATTAGTAAGGTTTTGGATGGGCTAAATTTATTAAATTTTTTGGTCGCATTATTTATATATAAAAAACAATGTTCTAAATAGCGCGCAATAGCGCCGCTATAGCGTTTTCGGACCAAAAAAACTATGACATTATGGTCATATAGCGCCGTTTTTTCAGCCGTTCCGCTATGACGCAATAAACGCTATTTAAACCTTTGATAAAAAATGATATCGATGTTATGGTGCAAATTAACTAAGGTTATGCTTGATTCTCGATCGCATGAGTGGTCCTGAAGAAATGGATGAAGCTTTTCTCATCTGTTGATCTTCTTTGACAAAAGCTCATTCATTTTCTTCTCTACGAAGCATTGTTTCCCGTGCAACAAAAATCTTTGCACAAAATTCATGCTAATTAGTAGTAGGATTAGGAAAGATTTGTACTTAACTAAACTAATTAAATCAAATTAAGTAGGTAGTCACTGCTCTGCAGCAGTCTAAGCTCTTCTCATCTTCTCTCCTCTCCAAATGCATAATAATGTTTCTATCATTGGATCCGCTCACCGACAAAAATACTTGACCTTCTTTCCACACGCCACGTCAACCATACCAACACAATGAACTATTGACTGAACCTGGACCACAGTTAGCACCACTATTATATAAATTGCAAATAATGCATTTGTATTATATCTTCGAGATTACTCTCGCTATATAAATATAAATTATTATAGCAGCATTTTATTTTTGTTTTGATGATTATAATGAGTTTTGCAAAAGTATATTGATATACACTTATTTTCTCTTTTGATGAGATATAAATTTTATATGCATGATATAAATTAGAGCAAATAATTTACATTTTAATGGATCTATATATTTCTTGTTACTGGATTTATTCTTGAAGTCACAGAAAGGAAAAATAAGTTGATTTTGTGACAAGTACGACAATACACGCCCCATTGTATAATATATATATATATATATTGACGCATTCTAATAATCATATATTCATCTCTTACTAATATATTTATTATATGCACAATCATGTTATACTTTTGCTAAAATAATATTTTATCAAAATAATCTTTCTAAAGAATTAATTATTTTCTTTCATGCAAATTTGGCAAAGCTAAAAAATCGTTGTTCAACTATATAAAGTGATACTCTTTTGCAAATTTAATAACACAAAAATTAGTTATTAGGCCACCGATTTATTTACGGCATGCTCCTGGTGCAAGCGATAATCTTGAGCGACCACCTTCAACTCCTGCGGTCCTGCCTCACAACTGGCCACAAGCCCACAACTCTCTCTCTCTCTCTCGCTCGTGTTTGTAAATAGCTTTATATATGGCAATGGAAATGCGGAGAGTTGATTAATATTCATTCTCCTTTACCTTCTTCTATTCCAGTACTGATACAAGAATCCTGGAACACATCTCCACTAATTGAAACTTCAATCATTCAATCAATCAATCAATCAATCAATCAATCAATGCACACTACTTCCTTCCCACCAAATTAAACACTAGCTCACCTCCTCCATTTTCAGATTTCCCAATCCCAAATCCCCATCAGAAATTAGGATATACCAATAAATTCAAATTAATGGCAACCAAGCCTCCCATGGCTGCCAAACCAGTTCTTCAGAAACCTCCTGGCTACAGGGACCCGGGAGCGCCCCCGGTAAAACCGCCTCAACAACTCCGGCTGCCATCCCACCTACCACCATCTCTCCGCCACCCCGGCAAACGCCGCCACCGCAACCACCGGCGCTCCATCTGTTGTTGCATCCTCTTCTTCCTGTTATGTGCACTTCTCCTTCTCTCCATTGCTGCTGCTTTATCCTACCTCTATTTCCAACCCCGCTTTCCTTCCTTCCATCTACAATCACTCAACGCAACACGGCTGCGTATCAGCTCCAGTGATAGCCTTGACGTGGCGATCTCGGCCAAAATTATCACGTGGAATCCAAACACCAAGATTGGAATTGTGTTCGGGGAAGGCGTGGGGCATCTGACAGCAGAAGATCAAGACGGGGACGTGGAATTGGGAAATGGTCAATTGACAGGTTTCTTCTTGCGAGAGAAGAGCGCGGGTTCTATGGTGGTTCAGGCCGGGGAGAGCGGCGTGTTGTTGGATGATGCGGTGGCACAAAGGATGAGAAACGGGTATAAAGGAAGCGGCATTAAAGTGAAGGTGGAAGTGGAGGTGGGAATAGGGGTGAGAGTGAAGGGGAAGAACATATGGAAGGTGCCCGTGAAGGCGGCATGCGCACCCATGCGGTTAAAGGTGATGGGGAAGAAAGGGGGTGGTGCCAGTGTTGGTGCCATGGTTAAGTGCCAACTCTACCTCTTTAGATGGTCAGTTAATTAATTTGATTAACTAATTTTTTCTTTCTTTATTTGCTTGTGCTATGATACCCATTTGGTTAACAAAACAGTCATTAGCCACATCCTTACTCATTTGATTAATGAAAAAAAAATTCTTATTCATACTCATACCCAATAAACTAACGAAAAAAAAAAATTATCCATACTCGTCTTATTAAATACGATATAAGTCGTATAAACGGCTAAAAAGGTACCACTGACACTCTACTTGTGCTAATACAAAATTAAATTTCTAAATGTAGTCTTAATTTGCTTGGTATACCGATGGAATTGTTTCCACCCTTCTCTAAAGTGTGCCCACATCATTTTACTAATTAAGGGAATGTAGGCAAAAAATATTAGGTGGTTTATACATATTTATAACCAAGATGTCACTTGACGAAATATATTTTGATAATTTTCACAATAATTTTAAAAAAATTCAAATAGAATTTAAAATTTAAGAAAGTTAATTTATAGGTATGTTATTGAACATAGAGGTACTAAACAATCAAATTCTACGTAATTTAAGTATTGTTCGATAATAAATCATGAACCGTTAATTTCATAATTTCAAATCACTTGATGTACGGTGAAACGTACAAAAACTTTCATCATTTTCTATAAACATTATATGGGGATAGATAATATAATTATGGTTATAATATTTGATTTTAAATGTAAGTTATTTTTTTAAGATTGTTAAGATTGTCAAAATAAATAAGTCTTTTTTTCTTTTTAATATATTTCAAGTTTCACATATCAATGAAAACACAAAAACCCAGTGATTCAGAAAAAAAAATTCAAAGCCGGCTCGTTTTACATATTATCAGTAGCTAATTGAAAACTAAGCTGGTATTATTTTATCAAATATTTTTACATTATTTTTTCTTCTTTGATTCACTGAGCGAAATTAGAAATATATAAAAATGACCACTTTGTGATGTCAAACAACTTTTTTTTCTTGAGAGTTGTTTGGTAAAAAATAAATTTATCATATTGAGTATACTACAAGAATGAGACAATGTCCGCGAGGGATACTGTGGGTATACTCTCACGGATACTCCCGTTGCTAATAGAAAAAACACATTTCTGCTGGTATACTCTCGCAAATAGTCACTTTTTACCCATGCGAATATTTTCCCAATCTTGTAGGGGGCCTGTTCGGCTGCACTCTAATTTTTACTGTTCATGTGGAAACAAATAATTTATCCAAACTGAATTTTTTTTCTCACGTGAACAGTAAAAATCAGTTCAAAATTTTTCTGTATTTGTGCCCATTCCCCTGCCCATGTGTCCGCCGAACAGGCCCGTAGTATATACCATCAATATATTTATCCTATGGACAATTTAGTAAAACATCAATATATTTAGCCTACGGACAATTTGGTAAAAAAAAACATCAATATATTTTGAATTAAGACGGTTTACATTGACTGAGTTGAGTGTGTGTGTGTGTTTGTGAGCATCAAATATGATATATTTCCATAGGTAAAATTAAATTTCAACGCGGAACCAAAGAAATAATTTTAGGTGTAGAAGGAATCTGACTGTAGTCTTTCTAGAATTGAATTTCCTTATATGCTAATTAAAATTGAATTTAAATCCTGTCCGTCTCTTATAATTTAACACGAACTTTAAAGTTGTTCCGTAAATTTCAATCAAGCTCGTATACTAAATAAATTAACTTAGACCGTTAATTATAAAATAGAAAAGGAAATTCTTTTATTTAAATGAATTTGCTCATAGAAATCACATAAGGACTGAATTTTAAAGTCTCAAATTATTTTCAACTATCGATGTTACGATAGAGAACACTAAAAAGTTCATAATTTTAAAATTAAGCACTTGAAACATAATCTATATTTTATCAATACATATACTTGAAAAATAAAATAAAACTAAAATAAATTTGATCATTCATCTAATAATTTTAAATTTATAAAGATTTATATTTTTGACGTGTTAGAATGAAATATCAAATGATACTAAAATTATATAAAAATATTTTATAATTTGAGTAAAAGACATTAAAATATTATCTATCAATCTGACTGTCAAAAATAAAATTATTTCTTTGGCAATGACCAATGACCAATGACCAATGAGCCAATGACTGTGGAGCAAAGGAACAGATTAGATTCTCTGGCAATGATGAGGCAACTGTGCATGTGGCATGTCGAGCCTCGTCAGGTCCATGTCAGAGGTGGGGACAGTATGTCTGTACTCTGTACTCTATACCGTTACCGGACCATACAGAAGCGGCGGTTGGGTTGGGGCCTATATTTTCTGGGCCTACTCTACTGGCCCGGCCCATTTTTGACTCAATTATGGAGATTAATATGATATTTGTTATGTTTGGTGTCAATGTAGGTTCGGTATCAACTAAAAGTCTCTCCTCAAAGAAGAATGAGATGAATGACAGCTGGTGCACTGGAGAAATTAATCCAAGCTTGATATGATCAACATCGCCAATTTTACCTTTTTGAAGAATTTGTCATATAATATAGGTTGTTGTAAACAAATTGATTTTTTTGTTTGTTTGTCATAATAAAGATGTATTTATGCTATTCTTTAGAAAAACCATATATATATAATCAGATCAATTGGACAAAAAAAAAAAAATTAAAGGTCGCGTGTGCTATATAATTTTTAAGTTTGATGTAAAATACCAAATTTGTAATTTGTAATTAGCAACAATTTATTTAATAACTCATTTAATTTAAGCATGTTGATCTCTACCTATCTTAATAAAATAGTGAAATAATTCTTAAAAATGTAAAATTTGGCATGCAAGTACACTTTTATATATATGAAGATCATGTTGAACATTTCAAATTAATTGTTTGGATTTTAAAAACAAAGATATGAGTCCAACTGTGTAATATGCATATTAGTCCCACTCAACAATGGCTATTACATTAATGCACGTTTGATTACAACTTATTGTATCTAGTTATTATATATTGATCATTTGTCTCTTTTCAATTGAGGGTTTTGAGAGGTGAATACTTGGAAGCTTTGAGCAAAATGAAATTGAGGTCTTTATAGGAACTTATTGTTTATTGTCTTTTTGGGCCTATCATGTTTTATTTATTACCTCAAAATATCTATGAAAATTGATGTAATTAAACTCTGCATATTCCTAATTATCAAAATACTACAATTAGCTTGTGTTTAGAATGCATAGTTTAGATTTTGCCTTTTGATGTCCATTATGTCCATCACTTTAATTTATGATGCGGCTATATGAAATTTTTTCTATATAAATGAAATATTTTAGTAACCTATTTGAGTAAAGATTGAAAGTCAAGTCATTTGACTATTTAATATTTACAAGAAATCTTCGTCTATACAATTTTAGTAGTTCCTACTAAATTTAAAAAATATATATATATTTGGAAAACATTATCTTTTGTTGTTAGATCAAAGGCTGATTTTCACGTCTTGCTATTCAGATAATATTTGTTAGCATGCACTAAACAAGGTCACCAAAAATCACCCTAATCATGAGTAAAAATTAGTGTTTAAGATAAAATCTTTCTAGATAACTTACTACTAGACTAACAGTTAATTAGCTTTGAATTAAGATCATGGCCTGTGGACCCACCTAAGGATTAATTGGTCATTAGTGTTTCACCATTTGGCATTTCTTTTTTGCCTAAATATAGCCAAAGAAGGTTAAAACCTCGTCGCAAAAAACAAATTACAGCTCTCTTTTGAGTTGTTCAAATTGTACTGGAAATTATCCTTCTCAAGACAAAATGTAATTACCTATATTTAACTTTTTATCTCCTTTGCCTGAATATCTCTTTGTAATTCCTCTATCCTCACTCATAATTTTGCATGATCTTTGTGGAGGCCTGTAAAGAAAGAGGCAAAAAGAAGAACAGGAAATATATCATCTCATATATGAATTTTTATTCTACATAGAATATCTAGAATTTCAAAATGATTAAGAGATTGAGATCTCGAAATGCAATGAGGAAACTTGAAGAACAGAGCTTGTCAAGTGCAGCTCATAATGACCAAACCACCCTTTTTCACTGCTTTACTGGGCACACAAAACATTTCTTATTAAGACATTTTGAGCATCTAAATTAACTAACAAAAGAAAACAAAAAAACTAATAAATGACCTCATTCCATGACAGCAACACCCCCAGCTGCCTTAATTTTCGCCATAATCTCCGTGGCCTCCTCTTTTGTGACACCTTGTTTAACCACAATCGGTACCTTTTCAACCAACTCCTTCGCCTCTTTCAGGCCCAAATTTGTAAAACTCCTTACCTCTTTTATCACCTTAATTTTGGATGCGGTGTCAAACTTCTCTAACTTCACATCAAATGCTGTCTTCTCCTCTTTCTTTTTCTCTTCTGACTTCCCAGGACCCGCAGCCTGGGAGGAGCCGAGACTCAAACCTTGGCCAGACAGAGTGCGTGGTAGAGGTTGGTTGAGACGAAGGAACAAGGCGGGCCCAATTTGTTTTATTTCTCCGGGCGGTAGAGAGGCAATGCGGTCAGCTAGGTCAAGGATTTTAGAGGAAGGTGGTGGACTCGGTCCATACGGGTCATAGACAGGTGGGTACGTGAATTTGTTTGTGGGGCCTTTCGGTGCTGATGGGGCAGCATCAGAGAGGTGACGGGACAGTGAGAAGGAGGCAGGTGTTACTGGTACGGTAATGGTACCATGTACACGTTTTAGAAGGCCCAAAACCTTCATTGTTGAGCAAAAGAGGTATTTAAATACTAGTTGGGGGAAGTAACACTTTACAAGAGATTATAACCTGGAGAAAAAAGTAAATAATTAGTCTAAAAGCATCATTATTTTGTTAGTCGGAACTCTTTTTGTTATGCTAACTCTGCAAAAAGAACAACCTGCCTTACCCAAAACATGGAAAACAAAAAAATTGCCCATTTTCAATGAAAATTTGTTTCAAATTATAGTTGCTTTGTAGCAAAACAACTCCTCGGAGACACGGAAGGATACACTAGCCATACAATTTTGGCATAATACGCAACTTCATTTATTTGAGTAGGGATATGTGACTCAATCAAGGGGTAAAGATACTGACAGAGCAATTTTTGTTTCATAGAGCGCATTTGTCACATGCAGCACTGTTCTGGCTCTATTGTATAGAGCCGTGCGCTGCATGAAGTAATAACTGCTCTGTCACTATCTTTACCCTTAATCAAGCTCTATGAAAAGAACCATGGAAATGAAATAGTAAAATCAATCAGGCCAATTAGCCTTGGTTACATCTTACAAGGTGTACTGGTAAAACTTAGTCATTAGTATTGGTACAGCATTGGTTCCCTAATCAGTACATAACCTCATTAGTTTGGAAGCTCAATTAAAAATCAAAATCAGAATCAAATTGTGACGCTAAGCTGAAATAGATTAATTTCATCCCAAAAATACAAAGAAGAGATAAAAAATGATGTTAAAGAATAGATCACCGTTGGATCGGCTCTCTCGCCATTCGCCAAAGGTCTAGCAGCTGCTTGATCCAAGGAAGCTCGCAAAGGGATCCATAATCGAAAAGAGAGGAGGGTTTGAGAGAGAGAATTGAAATGAAGCTAGGGTTCGGGTTCGGACTTTAATTTCCATAGAAGGCCTTTTTTAATGGGCTTATAAACAGCGGAGAGAAGAAGCCTTACTGAGCAGGGCCGTTAGCGGGTATAACTTTATTCTCTCAAACTCAACCCGACACGACTTGGATATAACTAGGCAAAGGCCTCGCGTTGCTTCGGCAAATGATCTCAACACATGAAGAAGTGTTTGAAGAAAGTTTTTTTTATATATATAGACATATAAAACATACATACAATCCATATTCCTAAGTTTGATAGATATAGGATTATTCATTGTTCCTTCTAGTGTTGCGTTTGGAAGAGAGATGAGAGCTTTGTAGTAGCTTGTTATCCCTTGTGTATCCCATTATCTCGTTGGATTAAGTTTGTGTTCTTTTTTAGCGCATAATCTAATATCGAGCATAATAAACTGTTTTGATAAGTTAACAAAAGACAGTATTTTTTTTTTAATAATTGGTACATATGGAGGCAGAATAAAAGAAATCTAAATTATATTAGATTTAAATCGTGTGATATATATTTTCATTATAAATTAGTCTTGACATTTCATCGTTCCAATCCCTTTATTAAAATACAGCAGTAAAGGTATTAAAGACTATAATCAAATGCTGAGCCTTTTTCTGAATTTTTGATAATATAGGTTCTTTTTACAAATAATGAAAAAGTAGATGCAGGTACGAAATTTTTCTTAATAGTATACAGGTTCTCGTGCAAGTTTTTGAAGTGTAAGCATCCAAATTGAAGCAATGAATAAAAAAATTAAGGTAAAATGGTACCAGATCAATACATGTAAATTCCAAAAAAATGCAGTACTATTGAAACTTTTACTACCTTTGTCAGCTTGTTTTTTGTTCAAAATAGCCGCATCAGCAAGTCCATTTTTGTTTCCCAGAATACCCTTACAGTTCTCTTCCAAATCAGCACAGACATGTCTTTTGATTACTTCCCCTGCTTTCTGCAACCTCCTATACTTTGGAGGTCACTTGACTGAGTTGGATACCCCACTTTCTGACATGATCCGCCAATTCTCATTTGAGCTTTCTTTAGTATGATTTACCAAAGGAGTACGCAGTTTCCCATTCATCTCAATTTCAATATCTTTCAACTGTGATGCCATTACTCTAGGGGTGTCAGTATTTAAAGGAAAACGGGTAGATTTGACCATAAGAGATTCTGGTACAATTCCCTCCTCCATGTAATGTGTCAGTCTCGGGCTCAGATGCATTTCTTCTTCATTGTCTCCCAACTTGCCACTCGGCGAGTTCAGATCTGCCGTTTCAGTCATTGGTACATCTTTTGGTAAAGTTGGCTGATTGTTGAGAAATGAGCATACGTTGAATGGGAAAGAAGGTATGGTTAAAGACTGAAACATGATCACTTGGATCAATGGTCATGAAATTTTCTCCACCAAAGAGGAAATTGTGGCCTTGAGGCTTGGTATTGTTATCTTTTCTGGGATACTCTGTTTAGGTTCCTTCATCTCCATAAATCTTACAGGAGACTGGTTCTAGATTATCAGGCTCACTGGGGAATTCTGAAAAGAAATTAAAAGAAATATAAGAGTTACAGGAATATCTCTATCAGAGACAAAACTAACTGCTTTTTTCTCATAGGTTAACTATACTATGCGACTATAAAGTCCACACTTAAAACAAAATTTATATGGACAACCCACACCTAAGCTTTGAGAAAAATGTAATATCATATCCTTGCAGATAGTAATAGAGATATCTTATTCATAAAACTTGTCAATATTCTAAACTTGACCCTATACCAAGGGTTGTCAACTTAGGTATTGTGCAAAAAGAAAAGATAATAAATACACACGCACATTGTTCTTACCTCTGAAAGAAGGTACACTCTCAGAACAGGATCTTGGGCTTTCAGCCTGGAAACCAAATAAAAGTTCAATCATCGATTTTTTTAGAAGAGATTCTTCCTGGGGACTATTTCCTGTGCTTTACTGTAACACTGGCATAATAAGATGAAAAGGAAAGCATACATTCAAAATAACAAAACAATTTCTTTGTCGACTGAGAACAATTTTTGTGTCAATATTTAATGATAGTTGTTTTAGACTTTTGTGATGGAAAACATGTATTTTATTAAATATTGACAACTATGACCAATAAGTCCTTTGTTCATATAAAGCTAACATAAAACAAAATGTTTGGTTTAGAATTTATATATTTACCGGTTAAAGGAGCATGATTAAGTAATGTCACTTCTGCACTTGAAACGTTAAACTTGTTCAAAGAGTTTGAGGCATTATAGTTTGGTTTAAGAATTTCATCAAACAGTAATATGCTCAACCAATGATTTTTTCAGTTAAAATGTATGCTCAAACAGTAATATGCTCAATTATTATCAACCAATGATTAAGTAATATGCATGCAATCTAATGTTTTTTTGATATAAATTCTGACCAAGATAGAGAAGAGAAGCAATACACAGCAGTTATAAAGGAATTAGTCTTACTTTTTTATATTCTTGTTAAAATTATAATTTTTTTTAAAACAGACATAGAAGAGAGAGAAACAGATGGAGAAGGGGGTGGGAAGCATAGGTACATTAGATTTACAATGAGATTAATGAACCCATGCGAATGTTATTGGTTGCTTACTTTATTCCAATATCCAATAACAGCACAGATAACTTAATGTATTGTAAACTTTCTTACACTGGATAACACCATTTACTTTTTCATTTCAATTTCACTTTGTTGCATATTGAATAAAATCTGCAGTTGCTAAAATGTTTATTATTAAGTCAGGAATAGATTAGATCCTAATCAGAATGACATTAAAATGATGAGAAAGTGTATAAAATACGTGGAAAATTAAACCTAACACAGTCATGTATGAATACTGATGAATATTTTTTTTTTTTTTTAGCAACACTAAAAATTTTCGGTCATACTCAAAATATAGTTTATACAGAAATCCAAACGTGAAACTCTGCAATTTAGGAAAGTAATAGTTCAAGCAAGTGCAAGAGTTCCAGCTGAATATTCGAAATTGAAAAGGAAATGAAAACAAAGACTTAAAAATTCAAATGCACACACACTATAGCAGGGTCATTCATGAGTTTTGATAAATTGATTTTTCTGTCTCGAAAGAAACAATTCATAGTAATTTTGATAAGCCAAAGTAATTTGTTAAATCTTACACCAAAATATTGAATCAGAATTATTACAAATAATTATAAAAGATACACATGTAAATAGAAAAAAGTCTAAAAACAAAATGTTTGAGAATAAGAGATACTTGACAAAATCAGAAATTTATTTCTTTTTAAGAACCAACCCCAAATATTTTAGTAATTGGCTTGGATTTGATACTCTACCGAAATGACCAGATTAGAAGAAAGTGACGTTTTGGTCTAACTATGAATTGGGATTACACTGTGATTTGAACATCATGTGTACGAACCAAAAGAGGAAGAAGAGGAGACCTGATGCTCGCAATTGCAGCAACCAAAAAAGAGGATCTTCTGATCCCTGTCCTCCCTGGGGTAAAGTATGTTGTTACTGCACAAACGTATCATAGTAAGTATATCTACATCAGTAAAATTAAGAAGATATTAAAACAGCTGTCGAGTACTAAATAGAACTTAAGTTCATTTTAATTTTTAAATCTCTAAGCTCGTACAATTAACTTTTAAATTTTCTAGTAACCACATCAGCAATTATTACAATTATTACTATGGAAGAGAGTTCGAGAACTAATAGAAATAGTTAGAAAGCGATTTTTTTAAGAAATCTTTCTAAATTAGATATTACGTAACTCTACCTATGTAAAATCTGCATAGGCTGTCCCAAGCCAGGAAAAAGGAGGAGGGTTGTAATTAATAAGGTGTGGCGAACCAGTGTAAAAAAACAGCCTTTTTTATGGAAATAAAACCCTCAAAGCAACGACCGGTTAGGTTTCATTTGTAGCCTACTCCAGCTTTTTTTGGGACAAAAGACAAGGCTTGGTTGTTGTTGTTTCTAAATTAGAATTACGTTACATTCAAAAATTAAAATAGAAAGCATTACACATGCTTTCAGAAATAGAAAATATATTTTAATACAGATAGCTCTTAGGATCAGAATTTATATATATTAGGGATTTTGCAAAAATTCAGGGTGTTTTGTGCATATCTCTTTCCATTAATTGGCATGCCTGTTATTATGTTTTTTTTTTGGATAAATTCAAGCTGGTGCTACTTAAGTAACAAAAATTTAATAACTCTTTATGTACATCAGTGGGAGCATTGTTTGAAATAAAGCAGCAGCTGAATGACACTCAGAATAAACTCTTTAATTGGTTTCAAGATAGATATATGGGGTTGCAGTTCCGTTGGTGTCACCTGTGACAGTAATTATCGTGTTACTGGATTGTAAGTTACTTTGGCAAGTTCTTTTGTATGGTACCAGAGTAATGGTACCAGTTGACATTGCAATGGTTTTCTTTTAATGGAAAATCGGTGGGAATCCCCACTTCTTTTAAAGCAATTAAATCGAAAAACCAACTCTGCCTACCGTTTCTAAACAAACGATAAATGAAAAATTGGAAAACAAATTTTAATTTTTTACTTGTAACTCCTTCTTTTTTCCCTCTTTCAGAACATTAAATTCTAAGGGATTTACTGGTACTTTATCTCCATCTTTGGCAAATCTGGCATACTTGAAAAGATTGTACGTTGTTATCATATATACATATTTTGTTTGTTACTTATAAAAGCATAAGTTACTTATAACTGTGTTTATTTGAATTTGTGCAGATCTTTGGTGGATAATAAAATAATAGGTGGGATTCCTGAGCAGCTCGGAATTTTTCTAGCTTGAGTGTTTTGAATTTACGAAATAACCTCTTGACTGGAGCAATTCCTGTCTCTCTTGGAAGATTATTGGAACTTCAGATTCTGTAAGCTTTATATTTTTCTTATTAATTCATGCTATTCTTGTGGATATTTTTGTGTTTATCAAGCCTAAGGCAACAGTAACAATACTGTGTGACAATTAATGAATTAGGTATTAGCCTTTAGATGGAAGCAACAGTAATGTGTGAGGAGGCAATAGTAATGGAAGGAGTTGTGCAAGCAGGTTCTGGGGTTGAGAGAGGAGAGATCGGGATCAGTCTGATCAGATCACTATTATGAACTGGAAGCAAAGAGTCAAAAGAGAAGATCTTCAATTCTGAAATCTGATATTTTTGTTATATTTTTTCTTAAATGCTGATAGCTTGATATAAAGAAGAAGGGTATAACTGTCATTGTAATATTTTATTAATATTAATTTCTATTTGTAAGTAACTAAATTAAGAAATGGAGACCATAAAAAATAAAACACAGTACATATCGTAATTTCATAGTTTTAGATTTTTGGCTAAGCAAAAAAATATTATGTTTGGCGGAGTTATAAGCAGGGGTATAATTTTGTGTTATCCCTACATCAAAGTGATATCAAACATGCATAGTCATTCTAAGTGTTTATAAGCGAACGGTGCACTCATTCTTCCTTATTGGTACGACAATATGCTCTCCTAGACTGTAAAGAAAGTTTAAGACCTAAACAGCTTACATCAGCTCATGCTAGAAACCAATCTCTTGAGAAATGTATTTTATTCTCTATGTTCAAATGACTATGTACACTTTCACCTCTGTATTCTCTTTTATCAATAAGAATTCTGTAATAATAGAATCTAATAAATTATAGTTTGCATATGCACACATTAACTTTTGTATTCTCTTTTATTGATAAGAATAATTTGTTGGTATATATAATAGATGTATAAATAAATTGTCATAATAAAGAAAAAAAGAATAAAGAGGGAAGAGAAGTACCTGTGCACACGCTGACAAAGAAATCAGAATATTTTAATTCACCTATTCAGTTTGATCTAATTGCTGTGAATTTTCCTATAGAAAGAACAATTTAGAAGATAGTAAAATAAGGGTTGTAATTCCAAATATGAAAGATATAAATTTCAATTCTATTAAGCAAACCAAATAATTCCTACGTGCTTTACACCAACTTGCATACATTAGCTTTGAGTAATTAATCCCTAATAAATCATAAACACAATCTTCATTTATGTAGTTTGCATATTAGTTTGGACTCAATGTTGATTATTCTTTTGCATTAGTATATAAAGAGAAATTTAGATATATGCCTATTATATCTTCTTAATTTAGATATATGATGTACTGGTACAAAACAATAGGAGGTATGAATTAAGTGAGAAACCCATACATTCAGTAAATAAATAGGTTGGCCTGAATAGGATTGACCTGAATAGAATTGAAAGACATACATTCAGCAATGTACAATGTCACTCCTATTTATGAAATGAGGTTGTACAATTTTTCAGGAACAATTCAGTAACTGTACCTGCACCGAGTGAGATTAGTATTAATTTTCGTAACTAATTGTACAATCTGGCTACCTCCTATTGTTTTTGTAGTAATTAGTACATTGTTACGTTCAGGAACAATTTACCTACCTCCTTAACTAAGATTGTTCCTGAAAATTCAATAACTGTACCTACTCCTATTTGTGAAATGATGTTGTACAATCTCACTCCTATTTTCGCACTAATTCACTTACCTCTACCAAAAATGAACAATTTTGCAGAAACTATAGGAAGAAAATCTCTAAAAGAAAACAAAATCAGCAAAAACAAAATCTTACCCTGGGGTCGCAGTAGTCGAAAATCGCGGGGTGGAGATCGCGCTGGACTGTTGACGGAAGAGAAAAATCGCGGCAAGTAGGTCTATTTCGCACTAATTCACCTAAAATTGAACAATTTTTCAGGAACAATAAGAAGAAAATCTCTAAAAGAAAACAAAATCAGCAAAAACAAAATCTTACCCTGGAGTCACAGCAGTCCAAAATCGCAGGTGGAGATCACGCTGGAGTGTTGACGGAAGAGAAAAAGGAGTAGTCGGAAAGAGAAAGAGAGGGATTTTCGCAGGTGGAGATCGCACTAATTCCGCTACGACGGAAAGAGAGGGAGAGAGAAGGAAGGAGATCGCGGAAAAGCAGTAGTCGGCGCGAGACAGAAAGCGGAAGTGGTTTTTTTTTTTTCTTTGTTGTGCGAGCTGTAGAGAAGAGGAAGGGGGGTGAAAATAGGATACGGAAGCAGAGAGTTTGCAGAAGGAACAGAAATTTCTAGAAAGAAAGTAGATTGTGGCACTGCAAAGTGGGACCCATTCGTCAGACACACTGTTCATTGTACTGTAGATGAACAGTGCACCGACGATCAAGGATTAGATTCTTAGAATAGATGTGGCCGGGATAATTGGAGTTTTCCCTGAGGTACCTGAATTCAGATCCCAAAGTAACTCAAATTTTGAGTTTGGATCCAGAACGTTCGATCTGTTTTAGCACGAATATTAAAGAAGCTCTGTATATTTCACCTCGGATCGAATCGACCCACATCAGACTTACACAGGATAATGGTGTTGTTCTGATGTGGGGAAGAGTAGTTCGGTGGAGAAAGGTACGCAACAGATCTACCTACGCATATTTTTCTCTTCGTTTGCAGTAGAAGTCCGTGTAGTTTTGGGTTGGCTAGGCTTCGGCCTTTTTAACCCAAAAAAAAAAAGATCTACGCTCTGCAAAGGTGGAGAAGAGGTAACAGATGTACGCACAGTATTTGTCAATAGAACTGGATATCATCAACATTTGCTTTTCATATTGTGAAATTTCTACAGAATTCTTTACGATCAGTGTAATAAGTAGTATGTTGGGGATGGGGAACAGTTATATGAAAGTAATATAATATATCGGGACTTTTTGTTTATGTGTACAGAATTATGGTGATGTGTTAACACAATCAGGGTGAAGTGATCATCGAATTATCACAAAGAGTTCACAGAATTTAATTATTTGTTTTTAGAATGCAGGTGCTTTGCCTACAGAATACTGGTATTCTTTATTTGTTTTAATATGTCATTCTTTGTGAATTTAGGTTATTTGTCTACATTTATTAATCTATTTTCTTCCAGCATTATCATCATGTCTGAAGAACAACGCCCAGCCTTAAGGAGAGCATGCCGACAGAGGTATGGGGAGGGCAGCTCCCGAAATGCCGAGATAGAGGTTCTGGTTTTTTTAACGAGCATGAGGCAGATGCACTTCACGTGTCTCTTTCTTCAGAAAGAAGGAACTCCTGAAAATGAAATTGAAATGAATTGAATTTTATATTTTTGTTCCGATCAGACTGTACGCATCGATGAAAAAGTCTGCATTCTGTTCTTTTGTTTATGTGAGCCGTCCGATCAAAATCCGATTAAAATTGTCTAATTCTTATTAGATGGCAAACATTGAAAGTGATGCATTCAAACTCGCCATTAAATCAGCACTATTCAAACTAGCCATTAATTAATTTAAAGTCTCCATTCAAAGTCCCTATTGAATTAGTAGCACCATTAACATTTATCTACACAGGGAATGACATCTCGCTTGAAAATTGTCAGCATGCCAATTTGATGATGTGGAATTGTGGATGCAGGATGATGCACTAAATGACAATATATATCCCATACGAATATGTTACCGTTAAAGTCCCCATTTTAAATTAATAACAGAAATTACATGAAAGTATATTGTCATCTATTAAACAAATTAAAAGAATATTGATAGTGACGTCGGCATCCATGTTATCGTACATCAAATATTATATATAATTTTTCCACATCTTTAATTGTAGTGTTAATTTTAGTAAAAAAATCAAAAACTTCAAATTCCAAAAATTCCAAAAATTTAAACTTCAAATCCCAGGAGTTGAAGAGATGTTTCTTTAATAAGCAACCGTATCAACAGTATAATAAGAATATATGTTACTAATTCACATCGGAACAAGATCATTATCCTGTGTACAGTATTTAAACTTTCTGTATACCGATTTTGTGGCTGTGGTTACATAATCAATGGTTTAGTTTACAGAATTTATATGTTAATTCTCTGTTAAGTATTCTGGTTAATTTACTTTTTCACAATGTGTAGGAGGCCAGTATGACCAAATTACAAGGTCAATTAATCCAATAATTATAGATTTGATAAGCTTAATATTTGGTTCTGCTAGTGATGATCAGCAAAATTTGATTTTAAATAGGTTGGAAGCTTTTAGAAACAAAATAAGAGGTTTGTTGTATTTATCATTTCGTTATTTTTTATTTTAGGCATGTTATGTTGCGAAAAAGTGGTTCCTCCGTTCCTGTGTTTAGATATTTTCTATAGTATGCATTGGGTAGAGGCGAGGAAAAAGGGTAGTGAATAAGGGCTGCATTATTCCCATGGTTGGTCCTTTTGGGTGCTCCATTTAATGCTCTTGGGGATAAATACAACAAACTTCTTATTGTGTTTCTAAAAGCTTCCAACCAATTTAAAATCAAATTTTGCTGATCATCACCAGCAGAACCAAATTAAGCTTATCAAATCTTCAATTATTTGATTAATTGACCTTGTAATTTGGTCATCCTGGCCTCCTACACATTGTGAAAAAGTAAATTAACCAGATTACTTAACAGAGAATTAACATATAAATTCTGTAAACAAAACCATTAATTCTAACATTCTGTAAGAATAAGTACAAATTCTGCATTTAGAATATTTGAATATTGTACACAGGATAATGGTGTTGTTCCGATGTGGGGAAGAGTAGTTCGGTGGAGAAAGGTACGCAACAGATCTACGTACGCATATTTTTCTCTTCGTTTGCAGTAGAAGTCCGTGTAGTTTTGGGTTGGCTAGGCTTCGGCCTTTTTAACCCAAAAAAAAAAAGATCAACGCTCTGCAAAGGTGGAGAAGAGGTAACAGATGTGTTCGCACAAAAGTGTATCACAAAGTTTCACTACAGCAAGCTGTAGCTTTTAACCTTACTCAACTTTCGACTAGACTGCAAGTGCACAGTCCCGTCGTACAGTATAATCAGGTGTCGATCCACAGGACGGTTCTTAAATCAAATCTGGAATTCTATTCAAACCAATTAGGTACTAGAAGTTGGAAAAAGGTTGGTTTGGTTGTTTAAATCCTAAGTTCAATCAATAACAGAAGTAATTAAATTGATAGAAAGTAAATTTGGGTTTTATCAAATAGAGAAAAGGCGTTTCCAGGGTTTTCGATTCATTATAACCTTGTCTCTCGGTACCCATGCGACCCGCGTGCTTTCACACGCGACCCGCATGGAACACGCGACCCGCGTATTCTCATACGCAGCCCGCGTGGACCTCGAGCGAATGCAGCAGTTGTCTGTTTTTGCGTTGTTCTTTAGTGTAAGGATTCATTGACCGAACCTAATGTTCCTAAACCTCGTATCGGAAATGCAATTTCACCTTCTTGGGGTTTTAAATCTAAGTTAATTGTCTGGTTTACTAAAGGTAACCAATATCTCTCGATAATTGGTAAAGTTCACCTCTCAGTTACTTTTTGGTCTAGCCTTGCGGCTCGTAAACCTACCTCAGATACTAAGTTTGGTTGAAAGAAACATCAAGGCCAAAGTACAAGAAAGATGTTATAGGCATCTAACAGTAAACAAACATGAATCATTCAATCAACTTCAACAAAGCAATTAAGATAATACTCAAACAATTAAACACTATTGTTCAACACAAATCCAAACAACATGCATACAAAACAAAGTATCAAACTACATCGTAACCCTAGAAACAAAGAAAACTACTCAAGCATAGTCATAGAACAAATAACACAAATAAAGATAAAAGAGTTCATAGAAAAACTGGAAGAACGATGAAGATTCGTCGCAAAACTCTCGTTATGCTCCTCTCAACTTCGTCTCCAAGCTAGCCGTCTCTCCTAACCCTAGGAATTGTCCCTCAGATCCAGAATGCCCTCTCAGGTGCAAGAAATCCCCTCTTATAGCTTTTCTGGCCGACCTTTCTTCAATTAGCCTCTGTTTCCAATTCTGCTACTGTTTCCGGAAAAGTCTGACACGACCCTCGTGGAATCTGACGCAGCCCGCGTGCCTTTGGCTCAGATTGTAGATCTCCTTGCAAGCTTTCCGAAAAGTGGTCATACGCTCAAAACGGAGTTACGAGTCAAAAGTTATGACTGTTTTAAGTTCGGGTGCTGAAATTTCAAGGTTTGACGCGACCCGCGTGGGATTTGACGCGGCCCGCGTGTAGGGCTCCAGAACTCACAATCTTTCCTGATTTCGCTCGTTTTTCGCTCGTTTTCTGCAAAGTAAGAATGAAAACACAGCAGTACCACATTCTATAGATATTTCATGTATATTCAATGTAAAAGACACGATTTGGTGGTTTGAAACACAGATTTTGGTACAGAAATTGGTCGGATTTATGGGTCTAATAATGAGACATCAAGATGTACGCACAGTATTTGTCAATAGAACTGGATATCATCAACATTTGCTTTTCATATTGTGAAATTTCTACATAATTCTTTACGATCAGTGTAATAAGTAGTATGTTGGGGATGGGGAACAGTTATATGAAAGTAATATAATATATCGGGACTTTTTATTTAATACCTCTATCTGTCTGTCATTTAGTGCATCATCCTGCATCCACAATTCCACATCATCAAATTGGCATGCTGACAATTTTCAAGCGAGATGTCATTCCCTGTGTAGATAAATGTTAATGGTGCTACTAATTCAATAGGGACTTTGAATGGAGACTTTAAATTAATTAATGGCTAGTTTGAATAGTGCTGATTTAATGGCGAGTTTGAATGCATCACTTTCAATGTTTGCCATCTAATAAGAATTAGACAATTTTAATCGGATTTTGATCGGACGGCTCACATAAACAAAAGAACGGAATGCAGACTTTTTCATCGATGCTTACAGTCTGATCGGAACAAAAATATAAAATTCAATTCATTTCAATTTCATTTTCAGGAGTTCCTTCTTTCTGAAGAAAGAGACATGTGAAGTGCATCTGTCTCATGCTCGTTAAAAAAACCAGAACCTCTATCTCGGCATTTCGGGAGCTGCCCTCCCCATACCTCTGTCGGCGTGCTCTTCTTAAGGCTGGGCGTTGTTCTTCAGACATGATGATAATGCTGGAAGAAAATAGATTAATAAATGTAGACAAATAGCCTAAATTCACAAAGAATGACATATTAAAACAAATAAAGAATACCAGTATTCTGTAGGCAAAGCACCTGCATTCTAAAAACAAATAATTAAATTCTGTGAACTCTTTGTGATAATTCGATGATCACTTCACCCTGATTGTGTTAACACATCACCATAATTCTGTACACATAAACAAAAAGTCCCGATATATTATATTACTTTCATATAACTGTTCCCCATCCCCAACATACTACTTATTACACTGATCGTAAAGAATTCTGTAGAAATTTCACAATATGAAAAGCAAATGTTGATGATATCCAGTTCTATTGACAAATACTGTGCGTACATCTGTTACCTCTTCTCCACCTTTGCAGAGCGTAGATCTTTTTTTTTTTGGGTTAAAAAGGCCGAAGCCTAGCCAACCCAAAACTACACGGACTTCTACTGCAAACGAAGAGAAAAATATGTGTACGTAGATCTGTTGCGTACTCTCCACCACATCACTTTTCTTTTAATATGGCATTGATTTACAAGGCCTTGTACTAGCATCATATTTTTTTTTACTGTTATAAAGCATTTTAGGTTTCTGGTATTTACTGATACAAATTCCATCAACTTAATTGTCAATTTTCTATTTTAAAAGGTCTATCTTTATAAATTTCAAAACTGGAGTAAATACTTCTTGCTAGAGGGGTCTAAGCACAAGTTGGTATTATTAGTTGGAATGGACTCTGTTCAAATAAAAAATGTTAGATGGGAAATAATTGGTTGGGTCTACGGTAGCTAAGAAGAAACTAAAATGGATATGAACTTGGGTGCTTTGACTTAAGACTTTTTCCCCTTAATTTAATTTAGTTGATTTTGAGTCAATCTTTTGGGCAGCTTGCAATCCAGAATAAATAGAGCTGGACTAGATAAATAATAATAAATAGGAACTTATTTATTGGGATAAAGTAATTGTTGCATTACGAGAAACTTATAAATAATCAACATCCGTTGTTCAGATGATTTAGGGGTGAGCACTGAGATACCGGACGAGACGGGATTTCAAAATTTTGCATGTACATGCATCACTCATGAAGTACATGAATTTCAACCGTTTAGATTCGTCGTTTGAAGCCGATCCGATATACTTTTGGAGTTGTGCTCCCCAGTCCCTCTTGGTGAGCACATCACACACTGGCTTTGCTCCAAAATCATTTATGTGAAAAGACGCAAATTTAAAATTTATATTGAAAAATCTCTTGTAGATATTAATAGTTAGGTGACTTGAGCTCTAACTTTTACTTGAAAAAAATAACAGTACCTATAAAAATTTTGAAAATTCAGATCCAATGCAATACCTGAATGAGTAAAATGAGATCCGAGTCCTCAGTTTAATCTGATACGAATCTTCAAAACAGACTCCTAATATCTAAACATACATCAAATTCAAATTCATGGAGGATGCATATTCAAAAATTGGTTCGTTAGTTATATGAAATAATATTTTGATTCAATGGACATTCCGAACCTTTATTTGCTTTGAACCAAGTCTGTTTCGTGGTTAATATAATTTTGAAAACTTTGACTGCTTGATCGTGACAACGGAAATAATTCAGCAACACAAGATCAGATTGTTAGTCAAATACTTAACAATTAATTCTCTTTTATCTTGCAAATATACTAGATCAATATCAATAACATAGAAATGAACCTGGCACAAAATATGCCTCCTAGAACATCTTTATCTTCCAAAAGTGTTGTATTTCATCTTCTTCTAGTTGTCTTTCATGTTCTACTTGTTGTTTTCGTCTACTACAAGATGCATTTCATCTTCTTCTAGTTGTATTTCATATTATTCTAGTTGTATTTCATCTTCTTGTATCTTCTTGTAGTTGTATTTCATATTATTCTAGTTGTATTTCATCTTCTTCTAGTTGTCTTGCACGTTGTACTGGTTGTCTTTCTTGTTCTGCTAGTTGGCTTTCATGTTCTTCTATTTGTCTTTCTTGCATTGGTTTTCGTCTACTACAGGTTGTATTTCATATTATTCTAGTTGTATTTCATCTTCTTCTAATTGTCTTTCATCTTCTTCTAGCCGTCTTTCGCATTGCATTAGTTGTCTTTCTTGTTCTACTAGTTGGTTTTGTTGGCATGGCTGGTTCTTGGTAAATGGTCCCGCTTCGCAATGTGATTACTTTAGCCTCCACTCTGGGGTTGAGCTGTGGTTGGCTGGGCAGCTTTCCAGGTTGTGGTTGGCTAGAGGTGGCCCGGTGACTCAATTGCTCCTCCATCATCTTGTTGTGAGCAGCTAAACCAGCCATTTGTGCACTGAGCGCTTGCATCTGCTGATTCATCTTGCCTTGTTCGTGCATGAAGTCAGTGACAGCTGGGGTGATGTACAGCTTTGGTGGGGCAGGTTGTTGCTCTCGGTTGTTGAAAGAATCATTCTGGTAAAAGGTTCGGCTGTTGCTGCTCGAGGGATTGTTGAATGAAGCGGGGTTGTTTTGCTTCCACCTCCAGTTCTGTTGCTCAACCGGGTCCTTGGAGTATGTTTGGTTGAATGGAGGTTTCGGGAAGTAGGATGGTTCGCTATTGAGAGAGTTGACTTGCTCGGTCTCTCCATCCCTTTGCGCCAATGGGCAATGCTCGTAAGAGTGCCCTTTATCACCACACATGGCACAAGATTGTGGTTGATGGTTGTTAACTGATTTCGGGCTCACCTTGTCGAATGCCTTCTGCATGGCATCCAGTTTGGCAGTTACTGCGGTGATCTGATCGACCTCGTATCGGCCGCCTACTCCTCCTCCTCGAGAGTTTTCGCAGCCGACCACTGTTGTCAATCAAATTCATGGCTTCTTGTGCTTCCCTATCCATCAGAGCTCCACCTGCAACAGCATCGACAGAGGTACGAGTACTATCAGTCAAACCATCATAAAAGGTCTGAATAAGCAACCAGTCTGGTATACCATGGTGAGGACAAGAGTATTGCAATTCCCTAAACCTTTCCCAAGCCTCATTTAGTGGTTCACCAGACCTTTGCCTAAAACTGGTCAGTTGGGTCTTAACCTTGGCAGTTCTTTTATTAGGGAAAAATCTAGTGAGCAACAGTTTAGACAATTCCCTCCATGTGTTTATTGAATCCCTTGGTAGAGACCCCAACCATTTCTTGGCTTTACCCCTAAGAGTGAAAGGAAATAAAGCAAGTATGATGTCATCTGTGGTTGCGCCATTAGTTTTAATGGTGGTGCAACACTCGAGAAATGTTTGCAAATGAGCGTGTGGATCCTCATGATCCAATCCATGGAAAGTTCGGTTGGTTCCCGACAATCCTTCGCAGCCTGATTGCTCCCCTCACGTCCCCAGCTCTTGGCACATTGAACTCCCGCAAAGTTCTTGGGACAAAGTCAGCCATGTCTTCATCAGAGTCGTGGACACCATGCGGGTCCTCATCTCTATCCTCATCTCCGTGGTTGCTCATCGTGTCTCTGCTCGGGTGGTCCGAGTGTACGACCGTGTGTCAGATGCACGGTCCGTGTGTAGGGGTGGTTGTGCAGGAACAGCTGGGTTCTGGATCTGAGTCGGATCTGGAGGAGTTTCCTTGTTTGAAGGTTGTCCTTTACTCCTCAGATTGTAGTGTGGTACGGATTCCAGCTTGCTCCTGTGGTAAGAGAAAAAGAAAGAAAAAGATACAAGTTAAAATCTAGAATTTAACAAAATAAGTAAAATCCAAAAAATTTCAATGCTGTCCCCGGCAACGGCGCCAAAAAGCTTGTTCGCTCGGAAGCATATAGGCTTTTAATACCTAGTCTTCACTCAATTCAGTTGCAAGCATACAACAGAAGTTGGGTATAGCTGGGTGTCGAATCCACAGCGACGGTTTGACAATTACTGGACTCTCCTTAATTTATAAAATTCTAGAAGTCTGCAAAGGTTAATTTTGGTTGTTTAATTTCCTAACAGATCAATAGTAAGAAGGTTTTAAAACAGTAAGTGGTTTTGGAATGAATAAAAAGTGGTTCCTAGGGTTTCTGACTTCGTCTCAGCTTAGCCTCAAGGTGCCCGGTCCGTACACTTTCATGCACATTCATGCACTTTCATACACGGTCCATGTGGCCCTCGAGTTAATACAGCGGTTACTGGTTTCTGTGTTGTTTCTTTGTGTAGGGTTCTATTAACCGTACCTGAGTCCCTAAACCTCAACTCTCGCATGTTGGCTTAATTACTTAGTACGGAACTCAATTTCGTCCCTCTTAGGGTTATTAAACCTCAACTTTCGCTTGTTGGCTTAATAAGTTACGGGCACTTTCATGCACTTTCATGCACGGGCCGTGTGTAAAGTTCACCTTTCGGCTAAAGATATCCTCGATCTCTCAATGCGAGGAAAAGTTCACCTTTCGGGTACTACTTGGTTTCACCTCCCGGCTCACAAACCTACCTCAAGTACTTAGTTTGGTCGAATTAATGTCAAGGTTATTCGATTACCATCTAGATGAGACCTTTCATCTAGCGGAGTAACCCTTCAATTTAAACAAACTCCACTAAGCAATAAAGTACTACACAATCAAGCAAACACAAGATTCAACACAAATTCCAAGTAACTAACAATTAAAACTAAGCATTCGACTACATATAACCCTATAAACAAAGTACTTAACCAATCATAGTAAAAAAGCTAAATAAACAAATAGAAATGACAAAGTTCATGGCAAAACTCGAAGTAGTGAGAAGATCCGTCGCAAAACTCTCGTTTTCCTCCTCTCTTCTTCTTCTCCAAGCCAAGCCACCTCTCCAAACCCTAGGTTCTGTCCTAAGAAAAGTGAATTGAGCTCTCTGTTGCCCAGAGAGCTGCTTTAATGCCCTCCATTCGCGACCTTCCCCAGCTGGCATCTATTTCCTTCTTTGGTTTATGTTTCTGGAAATGCCATGCACGGTCCGTATGCAAGGGGGCACGGACCGTGTGCCTGTGTCTTGGTGAAGTGAGTTGTGCACGGTCATATGTCTTCAGTCTGTGGTCGGGCAAAGGGTGTACGGACCACATGCAAATGGTGCATGGTCCGTGTATAAGCCTTCAGATTCCTGATTCTTCCTCTGTTTCGTTCGTTTCCTACAAAATAAGAATAAATGCGCAGCAGTACCACATCCTACAGATATTCAATGAAATAAACACGACATTAGAGTTTTAGGCACATGTTTTAATACAAAGTACAGTCGGAATATGGACAAAATAGCGAGACATCATATTTCGTATTATTCTAGTTTTATTTCATCTTCTTCTAGATGTATTTCATATTATATATGCTAGTTGTATTTCTTCTTCTAGCCGTCTTTTGCATTGCATTGGTTGTCTTTCTTGTTCTACTAGTTGGCTTTCATCATCTAGTTGTCTTTCATATATGTTCAACTTGTTGTTTTCGTCTACTACATGATGTATTTCATTATCATCTAGTTGTCTTTATTGTTCTACTGGTTGTCTTTCATCTTCTTCTACTAGTTGGCTTTCATCGTCTACTACATGTTGTATTTCATCTTCTTCTAGTTGTCTTTCATGTTCTACTTGTTGTTTTCGTCTACTACAAGATGTATTTCATCTTCTTCTAGTTGTATTACAGATTATTCTAGTTGTATTTCATCTTCTTGTAGTTGTATTTCATATTATTCAAGTTGTATTTCATCTTCATCTAGTTGGCTTTCATGTTGTACTGGTTGTCTTTCTTGTTCCGCCAGTTGGCTTTCATGTTCTTCTATTTGTCTTTCTTGCACTGGTTTTTTCTTCTCTAGTATCATTTTGAGGAGACGAAGGATTCAAAGTCTTTCCTTCCTCGATTTTTCTCCGTCTGTCATGTGAAATATTAGAAACATATATAGTGCAAAATTAATTACCTTCTTCTGAAAAATTTCCTTCCTTTGCTCCAAAGAAACATACGATTCAGAGAATTCTCTTTCAGGCTGAAAGATGTAATTTAAAACCAGAAAGGATGACAAATTTTCATAATCTCATACAATCTTCAGTACTAGGATCTAACTAGATAAAAACCTAGATAAGAATAATATACTTACATCAACCCGCTCCGCCACCGCGTGAGGTCATGCGAGAGCGCTTTGAACTCCTCCGAGTTGAAGAGCGGCATTGTGCTACCTCAAGGAGTAAAATGGGAAAGGAGAGGGTGATAACAAATGCACTCTACATTTTTACCAGCTATTTTTTACTGACGGGAATAAGTTCATCCTAAGGAATTCCGCATATTACGTGATAAAGTAAGACGGGAATGAGTTCAACCCAAGGACTCTACATTTTTACCATGTATTCGTACTGATGGGAATGAGTTCATCCCAAGGATATCCGTATTTTTACCATGAAAATGTTTTGACTGGTATGAGCCCATCGTAAGGATTTCCGCATTTCTACCATGTAGAGTGTATTGACGGCAATGAGTTCATCCTAAGCATTTCGGCATGATTACCATGTATAGAGGATTGACGGGAATGAGTTGAATGGAAGGACTTCATTTTTACCTTCTATACGAGTATGACGGGAATGAGTTCATCATAACAGATTTAATATTCTAATAATTTTACCATGTATAAGTAAACAGAAATATGGTAAATGTGAATATGCTGATCTGATTTTATATTATCCAGTACCAATCCATTTTTTATTCATCGCACTAAATTTAAAATACAAGAATAGACGATCAGATATTAACACACAGACAAACAAATTAAGTTGGCAAACAGAGAATTAACATACAAAGTCTGTAAAGAAAACTATAAATTCTATAAGAAAAATCCAAACGTCTGTATGCAGGACATTTAAATACTGTACAGAGGATAATGATGTTGTTCCGATGTGAAGTTACATATTTTGCAATTGTAGCCTTAATATAGTTAAACTAGTGATACTTCTCATGATACAATAACTAAATATATAAATTAATACACCAAACAAACTACATGCAATATGTTTTTTACTACTGTTTTGTTAGTTACTAATTACAAATTTGTTGACTTATTGATTAAAAATATATTATTTATATGATATGTTGTAGTTACAAATTATGGAGCGTTTAATGTAGTAGTTTGGGCTGTCCGATGGATTAATTACACTTGCACCGTAGCTAGCTACTTAAATTCCCTTGAAAACAGAGATTCCCCAAGAGCATTAAATGGAGCATCCAAAAGGAACAACCATGGGAATAATGCAGCCCTTATTCACTACCCTTTTTCCTCGCCTCTACCCAATGCATAGTATAGAAAATATCTAAACACAGGAACCACTTTTTCGCAAGAATAACATGCCTAAAATAAAAAATAACGAAATGATAAATACAACAAACCTCTTATTGTGTTTTTAGAAGCTTCCAACCCATTTAAAATCAAATTTTGCTGATCATCACTAGCAGAACCAAATTAAGCTTATCAAATCTTCAATTATTGGATTAATTGACCTTGTAATTTGGTCAAACTGGCCTCCTACACATTGTGAAGAAGTAAATTAACCAGAATACTTAACAGAGAATTAACATATGAAATCTGTAAACAAAACCATAAATTATGTAACCACATACCCAAAATCGGTATATAGGACGTGGAAATACTGTATACAGGATAATGATCTTGTTCCGATGTGAATTAGTAACATATTTTGCAATTGTAGCCTTAATTAAATAGTTAAACTAGTGATACTTCTCTTGATACAATAACTAAATATATAAATTTAATACACCATAAAACTAAATATTTTTAACTACTGTTTTATTAGTTATTAATTGCAAATTTGTTGACTTATTGATTAAAAAGATATTATATATATGATATGTTGTAGTTACAAATTATGGGGAGGTTTTTTTTTTTTTTTTTTGAGAAATACGAATATACGATAAAGGCATGGAGCGTTTAATTTAGTAGTTTGCTGTCCGATCGATTAATTACACACCCTAGCTAGCTACTTAAATTCCTGCCAAATGGAGCTTCCTGAATTTGTTACTAACATGGGTAAAAAATGTCCATATGTAACTGATATCAATTTTATGGATCTCGATGCAAATGAGGCCGATGTTGTTGAGTTCTATGCTAATGAGTAATGACTATCATTCATATTTTTCATGGGTTATTTTTACGGCCTTACATTTGGCAATATATCGCCCTATAAAGTACCGTATGATATTGGGCTTCAGTTTGAAAGATTTATGGGCCGAGGGATTGACTAAGTCCAACCAATTGTAACAAACTGTTAGTTAGTGAGCTATTGGATGTGAGTAGTTAGTTACGTAATTAGTCTGTTAACAATAGCATTGTATTCTCCTTTATATACATGTACTGGCAACGTAACAGAGAGATCGATCAATACAAAAATCATTACTAAGGCGACATTTTTATTAATATCCAAAGTTTAATAGAAATTAATTAATATACTCAGATTCTCTAAATCTGAGTATTTATAAAAATATTCCTACCGGTCATTTTCTAGCCGGTACTCTATTTATTTGCTACATGGCTGGTACCCTTAATTTTTTTTTTTTTAGAGACACTATGAAGAGCAAGATGCTGAAATCTAACACTAAAAATTCAAATTTTTTGTTTAAATTTTTTGTTAGATTACTTCTTTTGATGTATAATTAGCATATTTATACTAAAATACGCTAAATTACTTGATATTATATTATTACGCTAAATTATGCTATTCGCTAATTATACTGAAATACGCAAAATTATAATAATTATACTGAAATACGCAAAATTCCGCTAACATAATTTCAAGTAATTAAATTCACTAGCCGCATGCGAACACTAAACTATGTTTTTTTTAGGTACTAAGTTTTAACAATTTCACTAGTTCAGGTTGATTCAGTTGTTTTAATGTGATTCAGGTTTCGTATCCTTCCTAATCATCAGCCGCATACGACACTGTCACAAGCCGCATACGGGTCGTTGTCTACCGATGATAAAATACTTTAACTCAATTTTTGAGGCACTAAACGATATTTTTTTGCAATTCTGATTCCGTCGGCCCCCTAAGGAGGACCCCGAGGGTGCCATTGCCCCTGTCTCGTCCCAAGCTTTCCGAATTGGGGTCGTACACGCAAATTCGAGTTTCCTAGCCAAAGTTATGGCCGTTTAAAGTAAAAAAAAAATGATGCTTTCGTGCAAAAACACCGATGACGCACCGATGCTTTATGCATGGCTTAACGACAGCAGAAGTGCATCGATGTTTCATTACAAAAACATTGGCAATGCACCGATGATTTTTTAGCACTACCCTGCTTAATTGTCAATACTAAGGCTAATAAAACATCGATGTTTCATTACAAAAACATCAGCGATGCACCGATGTTTTTTTAGCACTGCCATACTTAGTTGACAATGCTAAGGCAAATAAAACATCGATGTTTCATTGCAAAAATATCGATGATGCACCGTAATTTAGCGTAATTTAATGTAATTCAGTGTAATTCAGCGTAATTTAACATAATTTCAAGTAATTTAGCGTATTTTAGTATAAATATGTTAATTATACATCAAAAGAAGTAATCTAATCAATAATTTAAACTAAAAATTTGAACTTTTAGTGTTAGATTTCAGCATCTTGCTCTTCATAGTATCTCTCTAAAAAAAAAAATTAAGGGTACCGGCCATTTAATGGCCGGTAGGCAATAAATAGGGTACTGACTAGAAAATGGCCGGTAGGGGTATTTTTATAAATACTCAGGAGATCTGGGTATATTAATTGATTTCTATTAAACTTTGGATATTAATAAAAATGTTAGTGAGGAGAGCGTTAGGGTTTTCGGTAATAAAATAATAAAATTAATTGGTGAAAATTAATTTTGAAATTAAAAAATTTCGGAGACGCATTTACATAATTACTTGGGTATATAACTTATCAATTGCATGGGTAGTTACATTAATTGCGTGGGTTATTAATTGTATGGGCCAAAAATTTTAGCCCATACAGTTTACTTTGCACTATCATGCAAAAATTCAATTGCATGAAAATTACTTAAAGATGCAATTGTGTTTAGTTAACACAATTACCCATGTTAATAATGCAAATTCTAGTAGTGGGATGAGGGAGAAGGAGAGGGAGAAGGAGGCAATCAGGCATGCACGGAGGAGATTGATATGTTGGGTTTCGTCTCGGCAAGGAGAAGAGAGGAGATAAGCGGGAGAGGGAGGACAGAGGAGGACTCGAAGAAGGAGGGAGGAGGTAGCTAGGCGCGAAGAGGTAGAGGGGTCTGTGGGGAGAGCAGCTTGGGTGCGATGCCCATCGGACCCAAAGTGGGTTCGATGGGCTCTCTGACCGTCCGATCTGCTTTAAAATTTGTGTGCATGTAAATTAAAGCAGATGTGAAAGTTCTGGCGTGAATCTTAAAGCAGATCGGACGGTCATTGAGCCCATCGAACCCACTTTGGGTCCGATGGGCATCGGACCCAAGCTGCTCTCCTGCTGGGGACGCTTACATATTCCTTTCATCTCATGGAAGGAACATAAGGAAGGGATTTAAGTTATTTCCTTTATTAATTTTTGTATTAAATGAGTGGGAGAGAACGTAGAAGGATAAAATGGGTATTTAGTAAAAAAATATTTGTTAGCTCTGAAAACTGAAAAAGGTGCCCTAAGTATAGCACTTCTCTTTTAAATATCATATAAAGAATTTTGGATTGATTGATAATTGATTGGTCATGTCTTTATTTCTTTATATTATTTATATCATATAAGGAATGTTATTTGTAATTTAATGATCTTATTTAAGTAAATATGATTCTATTATCTATTTTAGGTACAGAAAGTATATAAATCCTAAGAAAAGGAGGATTACACTTATAACAATAACAAAGGTCATAATATGACAACAAAATGTAACATGAGAACAACAAATAATACAACTTATTTTGATGATATTTTTTTTTCTTAATTATTTCCCCGTTAAGCAACATAACAAAAAAAACTGTTATATATCAGTAAAAAGAAAGCTTATAGGCATGTAATTAAAGAATGAGTTTCATATTTATATGAGAATATGTTGGTGTATCTTTTATTGTCGAATAATTATTCTTTTTATTGATATATTTTTTATGAAATTATATTATTTTGCATGAGAATTTTCTTTAGTTCTCTTATTATGTTTCCGTTGTAATGCACGGCCACGATACTAATAGAAGTATATACACATTAAGTTTGGGTTGATAAAATTTGTGCAAATAATACTCGAATCGTTTACATGAACAAAATGAGTTCTGGAATACAAATAATATTTTATGATCATTTCAATAATATTTTCATTTTTTTTATTGGTTCTTGATAAGGCATTTCTTAGTTATTGTGTTATATGAATATGAAATAAATTCGAATTTTATTGTAATGAATACTTTAACTCTTTGAACATAAAAAGGTTCTTTGTAGCTTTTAAGATTTCGAGAAGTATATTGTTTGTATTATACTATTGTTCGCATGGCGCATTAAAATTTTCATCCTCGGTATTTTCACTTTTGTTTGAAAGATCTAAATATTAATAAATAAATAAACTGCATACTACCACCTACAATGGAAAAAAAGTGTCGTGCCGTGCCGTGATTAAAATATTAAGGGGTGGTCACGGCACACGAATAGTCACGCCACGTGAGTCACGTCGTGTCTAAACGTGCCGTGACCCGTGTGACTCGCATGACCATTTAATCATAATTTAGATTAGTTTATTCAATATTCACTATTAAATCAATATCTAATGGTTCTAATTACACGTGACTTACGTGACTACGTGTCGTGCCGTGACTAAAGTTTTCACGTGCCGTGCCGTGCCGTACCAAAATTTCAAAAGATGAACACGGCATGCAAATGATCACGGCACGGAACGCGCAAGTCACGGCACGTAACTGACATGCGTGCCGTGCCGTTCCGTGACGGAACCGGCTCCGCCGTGCCATTTTTCCCACTCTACTACCACCCTACCATTGCAAGAGAAAAAATTCAATGTATTTGACAGATTTCAATGTATTGCTCGATTATTATTCCTGATTATCACAATAAACTAGAAGATTTATTCTATGGTCCTCGTTCAACATTTGTATTAAAATAATTGTAATCAAGAGGACCAAATCGATGCTCAATAAAGAAACTTCAAATGCGTAATTGGATCGGTAATGTGGAAATTTCTAATTATATGTCGCAATTGGCATTTGGCACGCTGTAATGCTGTATAGGTTTGGCTCCTTGCTTGTGGGAAAAGACAGTGGGGAATGAAATTATTTAACAATTTAGTAGAGGGGGGACCCAAACAAACTAATAGTTCATTAAATAAAGCTGGGGCTTTAATGGTTTGACCAACCTGCCAGGCTGGCAGCGCTGGTGAAGATGCTCTTTAATGGTTCTGTTGATGCAAACAAACTTTTAAGAATTGTTGAGGTCCTTGGCAAAGAATCATGGGGAACATGATTGTGGCATGTTGTGAGGCCTGGCGTGACCAATCGGCTTCAAAAAGACATAATCAATTTTTGTTTAATACCTTAAATTGTTTGCAACAGGCCTTTCGTTTCAAAAACAACCGTACAATTTGCCGATATTTTTATTAATACTCAAAAAAAAAAACAAATTATCAAATCTTCTCCCACCCCAACTTTATTTTTATTTCTACTCTAACCGCCCGTCAGCTGGGCGGTCCTCTGTTATATTTTTTTTTTAAGGTTTTATGTTTTAATTTGTTTGAATGTTTTATATTAAATTGTTGTAATGATTTGGTTGAATGTTTTATATTAAATTGTTGTAATGATTTGTTTGAATGTTTTACATTAAATTGTTGTAATGATTTATTTGAATGTTTTATATTAAATTGTATGATATATATTTATTATTTGTTGACGATTATATTTTTATAATTGACGATTATTTTTATATGTTATGTAATTGTGTAGTTTTAATATAATTGATTAGTTTTATATTAAGTTTGTTAATGTTTAAATGTTTCTAAATGGTAATCTAAATAGTAATCTAAATGGTAAGTATAAACAACAAAAGTAAGTAATCTAAATGGTAAGTCTAAAAATAAAATATAACAGTCCAAACACGAAATATAATAATCCAAACTAAAATACTAGAAACCTATCAAACTAAAAAAAATATAAAAACCTTAACGGCGACGACGAGGGCGAGGTCCGGAGAGGTCTAACCTAGTAGGTGCATGGCGCTCTCTCTGCGACGGCGGACGCCTCTGGTGAACCTCATCCACCTGCATGTCATCGTGTACGGCCTCACGCGCCCATGGGTCCGCCCCCAGGTGTAATGCATGCTCCCCATGGATCCCCGCCTGTGTACGCAACACCCACGGATCGGCCTCCCAAGTAGGAGGATACGTGGCCGGAGGCGGTGTGCCAAATATAGCAGAGGCAAAGCCATCTGCAGTCTGTGCCCCACTCCCACTGGCCTCGCCGTCGTGCTGCCTGGGCTCCATATACTGCGGTCGGTGGGAGCTAGCTGGTTCCCATCCGCCCTCATCTGGAGCTAGGTTATCCAAAGAGAAAACGGCGGCGGCGGCAGCGACAGCTTCATCCTGTATGTAAACAATGTTAAATTAAAGACATAGAAGTAACGAGTAAATTAATTAAATAATGAACTTTTGCTACCTCGGTATGCTGCACTGGAACTCCATGCTCGTTGTAGTACGCGTTCCACGCGTTGTTGTTCAACACCCATTGGTGGATCGCCCAACCCGAGTCATCATCTGCAGAAATGAAGATAAATTAATAATAATGATCTTTTAAAGAGACGCTTAATAATGATCATTTGTATGACATATTATTACCTGTAGGAGGTGGCGGCATCTCATCAGCGTAGATAGGGGCTCTAGGCTGCTCCGAATCTGGTGGTGGGGCCTTTATCTCGCATCAATTGATGTCCTCCCCGACATCGTGCAACATACCAACGAGGCGCCCGTCCCAGCCAGAGTCCTCAACGATCGGTGCACTGTGTTGGAGCATTTGACATCCTATCGCTCTCCAACTTTTTCTCGCCATGCACACCAAGCTGTGTGCCACTCCTCTAATAGCGGTCAAAATCTGCACACAATGTATTTTCATTATTATTATTAGAAGATGAATAAATAACTATAATTTTTTAAGCATGTCAGTTTCATTTAAACATACCGAACGAGCATGGATCGGACCGAAAGGCAAGTAAGTCCTAGATCCGTCACCCGTGAGTCTCCGTCGAAGAGTATCACCATAGTCCCCCTGTAGATAAACCGTCGGCATGCCCCATCTCTGGTACCAGACTAAATATCGCAATCTCCAAGGCCCGACCGGCATAGGGGCATCTGGAGCTGGAGGCGGGGTCCATAAGTGATCCTCCGGCCTTGCAGCACGCTGGTAATGCTCCCAGAAACGCGTGCTCCAGTCGACTTTGGGCTTGTTGTGTTTAGTGCTGCAATATAAATTAATTAGTAACGTGTATGGCTGAACAAGTAATAAAATAGACAAACAATAAGGCAGTGGGTAGTTACCTGTGCAGCTGGGTGGTCTGCTGCTCGCCCAACTCTGGAAAATCAGGGACATAGGCATCCAAGCCAAACTGACGGGGCACTCATCAGGATAGTGATACTCAACTATCCAGAAGCATACGCACGGCCCCCGATAAAACGAGAGATATCTCTGCTCTAATGTCAGCTGGCACAGAAGGCCCCGATCGTAGAACAGACGATAGGGGTACCAGGTGATGCTCGCCTCGTGAAGCATCTAGAGCTGACCCCGGACATACGAAATCCCCACGGTCCTCCCCCTGCCCGTGTCCTCGTATGTGTGGGGAGTAGCCCATATGGCACCGTACCCCGGACGTCTCTCGGGGTCATCTCCCGTCCATAACCCACCCCAGTTCCACCTCGACGACCGATCAATGTGCCTCAGCAGAGAAAGGAACATAATCGGGACTGCGTCACCGCTGGAATCGACAAACATAATGCTGCCACATAAATCCATGACAAACGCCCTCACGTACCTGCAATATAAATTAGAGACATAAATAACTATATTTTTTGTTGAATCCATAACATATTTTAATTTGCAACTGTTTGTGATTACCTCAGAACGGCCCGCTCGTCACGTGTATCGGGGGTGATCCTACGTCGGTGGAAGAAACTGCGGAGCGCCGCAAGACTAATGCAGTATTTGGAATACCGGCACTCCTCCTCCTCATCTCCTTTCTTCTTCTTCTTCTTCTTCTTCTGCAAGTCCGTCGGAGCGGCCCCCAGTAGCTCCGGTATTATGTCCATCAGGTCTGGATGGTCTGAGACACCGCCGATAGGGTCGCCGTCTATCCGTAAACCCCACAAGGCGCTGACATTACCTAGTGTGACTGTCATCTCCCCAACCGGAAGGTGAAATGTATGCGTCTCTGATCGCCATATCTCCACTAGACCGCAAACGAGGGCCTGGTCAATATCACAGTGAGGCATGGTGGCCAACTGATACAACCCGAGATGAAGGATGCACTGCTCCATCAACGGGTGACGGACGTATGGTATCTAAGGGGTGCGATACCTCACTGTCATCATCGTCGTGTCCTGCATTTTACAATTATTTCAATGTAAACGTCTAATTATATAATGTTATTTAAATTAGGAATACAAAATCAACGTACCTCCATAGATGCAAGTGAGACACGGTGCCTGACATGTGGGGTCCACAGAAGCGGACTAAATGTGTCAGGATGGTGAGGGGGATAATCTCCAAAGGGAGCATCTGCACCGGACGTCTCTGCACCGAATGCCTCTGCACCGGATGCCTCTGCACTGGATGCTGCTTCACCGGATGCAGCTGCACCGGATGCCTCTGCACCGGATCCTCTGCATCATGTGAACTCTCTCCTGTCTCCAGAGGGGCATCCCATGCACGTCCCCGTCTAGTTCTGACCATACTACATTTCAATAAACAGAAGATTCTATCTTATAAATTCTGATTTATAAACCCTAACTTATAAACTCCAATTCTGTCAACCCTAAACCCTAATTTAACAATTCAACATAATTTAAACAATTCAACCCTAAACCCTAATTTAACAATTCAACCCTAATCTAACAATTCAACCCTATACCCTAATTTAACCCCTAAACCCAAAATTAACAATTCAACCCTAGATCCTAATTTAACAATTCAACATAATTTAAACAATTCAACCCTAAACCCTAATTTAACAATTCAACTCTAATTTAAACAATTCAATCATAAACCCTAATTTAAGAATTCAACCCTAAACAATTCAACCATAATTTAACAATTAAATCGCGACGGAAAAATCAACAACCCGCACACGATAATTAACAATTCAACCCTAATTTATAAACTTCAGTTTTGTCAACCCTAAACCCCTAAACTACAAACTCTAATTTTGGAAACCCTAATTTTGAACAATTCAATCGTGTCGGAAAAATCAACAACCCGCACAAGATAATTAACAATTCAATTCTACCAATCGTTCCAATGCCAATACAAGATACAAAATATAAATTAAAAAAATTATTTAGAAACTTACTCGAAAATAATCGGATTGTCGCCGAGATGGCCGAAAATTAGGGTTCGGGTGAGAGAGAGAGAGAGGAAGAGAGAGAGAGAGAGAGAGGAAGAGGGAGAGGGCAGATTTGAAGAGAGAGAGAGAGGAAGAGAGGGAGAGAGAGAGGAAGAGAGAGAGAGGAAGAGAGGGGGAGAGAGAGAGAGAGAGAGAGAGAGAGAGAGAGAGAGAGAGAGGAAGAGAGGGAGAGAGAGACTTCAAGAAGAGAGGGACTGGCTGGGGCGGCGGTTTCGGGCGGCGGAGACGCGGGGCGGCGGGGAGGCAGAGAAGAAGAGAGAGAAGAGATGGCGGTTCTGTGGGGGGCGGACCGCTTATAAAAAAAAAAAAAAAAATTGTGGACCGCCCAGCAGCTGGGCGGTCGGGTATGAAGAGTGGACCGCCCAGCAGCTGGACGGTCAGGTATGAGGAGTGGACCGCCCAGCTGCTGGGCGGTCAGGTGGGGAAACTGGACCGCCCAGCTGACGGACGGTTAGGGTAGAAATAAAAATAAAGTTGGGGTGGGAGCAGATTTGATAATTTGTTTTTTTTTGGGGTATTAATAAAAATATCGGTACAATTTGCTTTTCTTATATCTATTAACTGAAATGCTGATTTTTCCTAGCTTGTTCAACTTATTTAAAAAAAAAAAAAAACTATTTTTTGGTCTAGTGCTAAAACATATCTTCTGATATAAAAGGTCAGAAGTACGAAAGTTATTTATGGACAATTAAATATGAGATGGTATACTAGACTTCCGCCTTGCTATATAAAGAAATCATTGATATTTAAAAGGGAATATTTATTTTTAGTAATTTGACTATTATGTTTGATTAATCACATATTTGGCTCTCGGTAAAAAAAGGAAGCAAAATTAACGAAGTTATGACACACATAGTGGTAACAATTAGTAACATCTTCTGAGATAAATTAAATTAGCATTACACCCCAGAGTCTTGAAAACTGGGAGGCAGTTTGTAAAAGGCAAACTAAAAGCAAAAGATAAGAAGAATGTGGTCCTTTAACATTAATCAGGAAACAAAAAAGTGCATACCGCAACAAAAAAATGTGTAAAAGTGTTATCTTATCGTTTCTTCCTCTTTACTGATTACAGACGGAAAGAATAAGAAACCTTAGATTATTATTATAATCTCATTCTGGGTAAATTAAGAACTCTATCTGTAGGGTTTCCATGAAAACCAGCTTCACTTTTGGAAGAGCTTCCACCGGAATTTTAAGAAACCTTATTCAATTTGGACCTCATGACCTCATTCCAACCCGCCCAACCAAAATATAAAATTTTCTTATTTAACCGCAAACTAATACAAGCTCTTTAAATTGACCAAGCTACCAGAGATTTGCACTAAAATTCTTAAAGAAAATAATGATGTTCAAGCAATTTAGAATAAAAGAACCTATTTATTCATCTTCAAAGGATATGCTTCTAGAGTGGAAAAAACGTGTGCCGTGACTTTAGTCTCGTGCCGTGCTGTGACCAAGTTATTTTTTTATATGCCGTGCCGTGATCAAAATATCAAGGATGGTCACAGTACGCGAATGGTCACACCTTGTCCAATGTGCCGTGACCAAACGTAACTCACGTGACCATTTTATCATAATTTAAGTAAGTTTATTCAAGATTCACCTTTTTTATTAAAGATCTAACAGTCATAATTATACGTGACTCGCGTGATCATGTGCCGTGCCGTAACTAGAACTTTTGCGTGCTATGCCCCATCAAATTTTCAAAAGATGGTCACGACACGCGAATGATCACAGCAAAAAACACGCGAGTCACGGCACGTAACCGACACACATACTGTGCCGTTATGTGCCGTCCAGGAGCCGGCTCCGTTGTGCCATTTTTCCCGCTCTATATGCTTCCGTATACAAGGATTCAATTTTGTTATAACAGTACTAACAGTCTAACACTAAAAAAAGGTTTTCAACGTGAGTTTATCTTAAGAATCTTCTTCACCTTCTACTTTTGCCAAAGGCGATAAAATCAAAGCAAGAAAGCAAGATGTACCAATAAAGAAAGTCTTTCAAAGTTGAAATCAGCACAATTATGGAATTCAAAATGCAAAGCCAATTGCTTTGCATAGACAGAATATCATTCGACACTGTTACAGCCAGACTAATTCAACTACAAAAACTGTTCAAGCTCAGATATTTACAGCAAACAGGTTAACAAAATTGACATCTCAATACAAACCCAAAAGAAAAAGAAAAACTAAAGCCCCAGGAAAAATGAACATTTACAAGCACCGCAAAAATCATCTTTGATTTCTAAACACTAACCCACTGAAGCAAAATCACCATAAGAAAAATTATACTTGCCTCACTGGCAGAATAAGGAATTCTGCATCAGCATAAACCCACAAAGAACTTCTACGTCTACAACTGCCACAAAACACAAATCACAATCATCCCCTAGAAATGGATAGCCGCATACTTCTATCAACCATTTCCCTTCTCTTCCCAAAATGACCCTTACCTCCCATGCTGCATGCCATTTGATTCAGCTGCAACAGTGCAAGCATGCTAACAGCAAACACAGCCGCATTACCTAAAATGCCCCCGACGGAGCCCTTGGCAAGGGCAGCACTGGAAGAGAGGACTTGCATCAACATCCCCAGCCCCAGCCTCTGCTCCTTGTCAGACTGATCTTTGAGATCCTTTGTGCACTGATCTTCATGAGAGACAAAGTTGTGGGTGTCAGTGTTGATGTCACTGACAAAAGCCATTGCTTCTTCAATGACCTTGTACTTTCGGCCCTGGTGCTCGGCCAATCGCATCGCCAGAAGTGCACGGCTCTGTTCAACTCGTGCTATGGCTGCATCCCATTCTGCTTGCTGTTGTGACTGTACTGTCTGAAGAAAAAAAGAAAAAAAATCAATTGGAGGATTGTGTCATATATTATGCACCAAATTGTGTTTCTGAGTTACCAATGGAAACTATTGCCACCAATATGACCCTTTAAAAAAAATGAAAAGAACAATCTATCATCAACATATTGGCATAGATTGAGTACCAACTACATTATGAATTGTCCTTCTGATATGGTAAATATCAAGTATTATACAGTTATGCCTTGTATCCATTACTAGCTGCCAATACAGTAATTTTTGCTGAGGTTTATTGTTAGAGTGACAGACATAACAAAAAGAAATCAGAAGCTTCTACAACACATGGCTTACACAATGGTCTTTATCAACGTGAAAGTTTATTCTAACATCTGTTACCACGTCCTTTTAGCCAACTAAAAGCATACGCCAAATAAGAAAAGAGACATATACATGATTTAAATTTAACTCAACCCACTGTCCGACAAAATTTTACTTTTATGCACTTTTACACGAAGTATGCATCTGGATTTATTATAATTTGCATGGTCAATATCATGCTAATTTCCTCCACGTGAATTCACCGAAGACAATATGATCAAACAATCAACAGTAGTTCTATTCTTATAGTAGCTTGCAATTTTGTACATCTTAAAACTTCCCAATAAAATTACATTCACTGCATGTTCAACAGAAGTGATCTATTCAGCTGATACCGGAATGCTCAATTGAAGACATTACTGAGCTTTGATTTCACCAACAAAGGTCAAATTGGCAAAAAGAAGGCATGGAAAACATCCAAACTTCATTAATTAGAATTCTAAGATGGCTTGTTGAAAAACTTGATAACATATTTGGCCTTAGATCTGCAATCGAGCTAGTATATCCATGATAAAGAAGAACAAGACTAACCTTGGAAACTGGTAGTTTCATGATTTAGTCAATAATCTAATATACCAGTTTACACAAATCCTTATGAATCAAATTGACACAGACCTTCTATTCCCATATTTTCCTAACAGAAAGTTAGATTGTATGAAACTCCCATAAAAATAAATACGGTAAAAGGAAAATAAAATCAGAAGTCCCAAGTTGGAGCTAGTATTCAAAATTAGAACAGCAAAAGGTGAAATTTACTTAAGAAACTTCGTCAACCATCTGACTATTTGATATTCCCTAAATTGCAAGGTAAATACTGAAAAAATTCTCACGAATAAGAAAAAAAGGATCAGAAATCTCACATGAAAGAAATCGAGCTGATCCTCTAAGTCCTCCAGCGCGGTTCTAATGGAGTTGAGACTTCTCGCCTCCGCCATGGATACAGTCGCCTCATCCAACCCCTTCACAAACACGAATCCATTCCTCCGATCAGCTCCCCCACCACCTCCGCCGCCCGCAGGAGGATGCACCGCCGAGATGCCATCGCCCGAGAAAGGTTTCGAATTTTTACCAATGGATTTGAGGAAGCGCGAGCGAGAGATTGAGTGGATGGCGTCGCTAACCTTGTCGTGTAGGTCCCAGATCTTTTCCAGCACAGCCTCTACTTCCTCCATCTCCCATTTCATGACGAGGTGCGCTTCCAGGTTTAGGTCTAGGTTTAAAATTAGGGTTTTGAATTGGAGACGAGAGAAGAGAGGGATGGGGAGAGAGAAAAGAGAGGGAAAACAACAAAAACTGATGCAGAGGGAAAGAGAACTCGGGGAAGAAGAGGGTCACAATTTCGAGTTTTGCTCATCTCCGTTTTTTATCAATGGATGAGTCCATTTTCCCATAAAATTTTCCTGAAACGGATTTGAATTATGCGGAGTCGCCCGACATTTTTATAATATCCAAAGTTTAATAGAAACTAACTAATATACCCAGATCTAGGGCTGCACAAAAAATTCGTAGTTCGTAATTTGATTCGAGTTTGATTCGAAAAAGTTCGTAAAAAATTCGATTCGGAATTGAGTTCATTCGAAATTAATTCAAACCAAACTCAAACTGGACCTAGTTCGTTCGAAATAGGTTCGCAAACCAAACTTAGTTCGAAATTAAATCAAACGTGAACCGTTGATTTCTGCTGATAATGAACTTTAATGTTTTATTTAGGATAACATTTGAGTTTGTAATAATTCAATGACTTTGGTGATTGTTGTGTACTTCTATTGATATTTAAATTGTACTTTGAATACTTTGGATATTTGAAAACTTTGGTGATGTTGCTCCTATTGGCTATTTGGAAAACTTTGGATACTGTGATTGTACTGAACTTTGATTGATTGTACTAAACTTTGGTGTTTGATATAAATTTTGGTATTTGTAATGAACTTTGATATAAACTTTGGTGTACTGTGTAATTAGAATTCAGAATGCCTGAGTTTTTGTTGAAGTGCTGTAATTTCGAACTATGGCCCAGCCATAAGTCATAACTCGTAAGTCGTAACAAAGTTCGTAAAAGTTTCAAATTGAGTTCGTAAAAAATTCGATTCGAAATTGAGTTCGTTCAAAATTAATTCAAACCAAACTCAAACTGGGAGCAAGTTTGATTCGGTTCGGTTTGTTTGCAGCCCTACCCAGATCTGCTGGGAAGTTATACAAATATCTATACCGGCTATTTTCTGGTCGGTATCCAATTTAATCCATTACCAGCTGAAAAATGGCAGGTACTCAATTTTTTTTTTTTAATATAGTACCGGCCATTTTCTGGCTAGTACTTAATTTTTTTTTTAAGATGGGCATAGCATGATCAAACAAAGTCGTAGGATGACTATAAGAAAAACTCGTCCATTTTTTTTTAATACGGTACCGGCCATTTTTGTAGGATGGCTAGAAGAAAAAGTCGTAGGAAACTCGAATTGAAGTTTGCATTCAGTTTGGCTAAGATCAAACAAATGCATTTATCGGTGCATGTATCGGTGCATCATCGGTTGACATCGGTTGCATGTATCGGTGCATCATCGGTTACATTTATTGGTGCACTCAGTGTGTTACATCGGTTGCATGTATCAGTGCATCATCGATGTTTTTTATAGTGTTGTATGACACTAAAGTTTAGTGTTAGCATGTGACTAGTGAATTTAATTTGAACAACCAGCATCCTAAAATTGAATACCGATGCTATATCCTGAAAGGAATAACTAAGCTCAAATAAATAGAACAAGTTTTACTCTCATCTCCTTTTATACTTTGCCTCTCTCACAACTTAACTTTCTCTTCACTATAAAAATGAAAAACAACCTGTTTTTAGGAACCATTTAAAGAAATTCAAGTAATCGATACAATCCCCGACCATTTTTTCTCCATATTTTCATTCTTATGCACGTAGATGTTAATCTACTAACAGACGGTCATGATTAAAAGATGAAATTCCGGATTGAATGTCAACCCTCCAATCGAATTATCTACCTTCTTTTGATTCAATACATATTTTTTATGTTTTTTTACGTGTAAAAGTTTAAATTTATTTACATACATACTCGTCACACATACTGCACACACTATGGTTAGAATTAAAATTGAATAGACTTAGATAGACAGTGATGAAGGAGAAAGCTATTAATTTCTTACTTTTTTGTTCTTCTTCTATTTCTTTATTTTCCTGATCCTTCCTTCAATACATATAATCTCACCGAATAAGGAATAAATAAATAAATATATATATATATATATATATATATATATTACTACAAACTTCTAAGGAAAGAGAATAATTTTTTTTACTACAATATTATATTACTACAAACTTTCCTTCAATACATATAATCCCACCGAATAAATATAAATATAGAGTGATGCTACGATGCTTTGGGAAGTAAAGATGATGTTTTAATTCCCGCTCATATCTCTATTTTTAAAGTTCAAATAGTCAATCCGAACTTCTCAACATGATCTTCCTAATGATATGTGCTCGGAAACCAAATTTTATATATTTTTGGAAATTTTTTACTATTTGTTTAGAATTTTCAAAAATCACAGCTTTTTATTAAATAAAAAATAATAAAAAATTCGAAAACACTGATTTTTAAAAAATTATAAAAAAATAGTAAATTTTTTCCAAATAATGTAAAATTTAGTTCCAAGTACATATTAATATGAAGATCATGTTGAAAACTTCATATCAACTATTTGAACTTTGAAAATAAAAATATGAGCAGGTTTACTTCCCACATCATGATAGCCTATCTCATATAGATATATATCATGTTGAGAACATACTATAAAAAAACAGCTAAATTTTTGTTTTTTGTTTTTTTATAGTTTGTTCGCGTTACAAACGCACGGACACAATACTAATTCTATTGTAAAAAATTCAAATAGTTGGTTCATGCTTGGTGTTCATCAGGAATCACTAATTTTTTTTGCTAGAATTCAACTTTGTTGGTTCCAGCGTTAAACTTGTTCTGTCCTTTACACCTCTTATCGCGAAATCATCTGTTGGTTAAAAATATTCTCCTTCGCAAATGGTTTGCCGAGACCATAGGAATAACATTCGGTCGATGTGTCTATGGCTTGAATAAAATCGAAATGGACAAATATAATATTGATTTTCTTTTAATTTACTAAAGGCATTATTTGGGAGTCCCTTGCTTTTTTTATTTTTTTTATTTAATATGAATACATCTCTATGATGCTTTATTGCGATCAATACATCTCTGGTGATGCTGCTTCAGTGGATACGAGGGTTGTAACACCCGGTAATATATATTCTATCATTATTTTGGACTCATTTATAATATTAGAAAATATAAAGGTTTCATTGCAAAATTTGCAAAACTAAAAATAAAATAAAAATAAAAGCCAACGTGGCATCCATGCCACGCGGCCTCTTTTGGCCCTCCCCGTAAACCCTTAAAGGTGCTCTCTCTCGTTTTGATTCATGGAGAGGAAACAAAAATGAAAACCGAAAATGAAAAAGAAAAGAGAAAATTTAAAGAAAAATAAAGGAAATATTATGATAAATATATTGATATTTGATTTAATATCCGATTGGAATTCCAACTACGTCGTGTTGATTCCTAATTGTTGATTGTAATCTGATTTAGATTTTTGAATTGATCACTATCAGGTAATACAGACTTCTCTATAATCTGTGTTTTCAATTTGTATGATTGATTGGGTATTGATTTGGGTAATCGGATTATGATAGTATGTTTAACCGGAATATGGGTCTAGAGACTGAAATTGTTTTTAATGGACTGAAATACTGGGAATCGCCGTTTCAAGGATTCCAACTGGAATGGAAATGTTGTTATTGAAAATCTAGACTCAATTGATATCGACAGTTAAATATGCATACATAATTTGATATTTAATTGTGTGGATTAATCCAATCCTATTGAAATTGTTGTTTACTGTTATTAAACCAATTATAGATAAGCTGCGTCGTTAAATAACTGGTTACTCGGCTTTGTAGCTGACTCCGTATTATTTCTGTTTCTTTCTGTTTGCGACGTAGGTTGACAGGACGGCGGATGGATGCGAGGATGTTGTTCTGTCGCGTCGCGTGCTCGGCCCAGCCACCGGGTGACAAGGGTGAAAATTGTTGAGAAACAGAGAAGATAGAGAGGCGATGGAGAGGGAAGGGGACCTGAACCTGAAGAACCCCAGAAGATACGAACAAACGGATTAACTCTTCTAATTTTTTTTTTCATTTCTGGTCCTTTTTAATACCTGTTTGGATCATCTAGTTATGAAGATAATTAATATGCTGGATCTTTTATTTGCCTTAAGAACATAACTTACTAAATTTAATTTAAAGTTTACAAATATTATATTCTTCTGAAATCAACGGCTCAGATTGATGTACCATAAAAGCAGGGGACTAAGCGACATAAATTTACAGAAGAACATGAAAAATGAAATGCAATGATTATAAACCTAATTATTCATCTAAAAGATCAGCTCACCAAGTCACAATCATTGTTAATTGCTGCATATTAATGATCTGGATTATCAGAACGGGCAATAAGTAGTAAACTACCCGCATGCTGATGGCGTACCATAGCCAGTGTTTAAGGGAATCTGCGATAATTAGTTGCCTGACACCTCAAGTCCTCAAGTACGGATCCATATCCTCGACGGTACCGTAAAAGATTCCCTTTTACAATTAGCTATTTACGGTTTGAGATTAACTCTCAGCCGGTTTGGGATTCGGGCTGACTGAGGGGCAGTATTATTGGGCTTTGAGATTCGTGCCAAGTTAAAAAGAACGGTCCAGATCAAGTAATTGTAAAAGATTCCCTATTACGGTACTGCACTGGATGTGAATTCCTCAAGTACTGGCATACACTTGATGGGAATAGAAGTTGTGGCACCTACATAATATAACAAAAGCACAAAGGCAATCACACTTTACCAGTTAATAAATTACTACATAACGCTTACATGCATAAAAAAATAACCCCCATAAACATCTTCCCTGACCGAATCTCAAAAAACACGCTCAACTACTTCTTGCACAGAACCAACAGGAGCTAATTGTGCACGCAAATATTAAGCAATATTGTTCATGGCTGAGCTCCATTGATTTTCCCCGAAGATCTGAACATTGCAATTGCTTGTGATAACACAAGGATATGTACCCGAGACATCTTTTGCTGTGTTGCTTTGCCAAAGAGCATTGCCATCACCATCATAGATCACGAGATTTCCGTCATATTGCATTGCTAAGTTGCAATTGCTACCTTGGTTGGCTGTTTGAGATGCTCATATGAGTGAGCCGTTTTCGTATAGGACCAGATTGCAGTCGGACTGCATTTTGAATATGCAGTTCCCGTTTTGAAGGTATACATTCGGTTGCAGTGTCTCTCCAGATAACATAAAGTCAGGAGCCAAGTCGAGAGGGACCGGAAATGCCTAAAGCAATTGGAAGGATTAGGAGACTTGTTAGGAGGAAAGTAAGAAAGGACATGGTACTATAATATCAAGGGATTGAAACTGTTTGTTTGAGTTGTATTGCTTCATGCTAGACTTCCCTTTTAATAAGCAAAGCAGTCTATGTGCATGCTTGTGAATAATGTGAATAATGTAAAAGATGGATATATTTGACTTTTGGCATGCACTTGAGATTGTGCTACCAGTGAGTCTTTTTTAAGTGCCCTGAAAATGATGTTTTACCAGTATAATGGAGCAATCTTCATACGTTGCTATTTTTTATCTGGTAGCAGAGACATTATATCCTAATCTGAACCGCTCTGTCGACAATAAATATATCAGATTGTATTGTCATTTGCAATTTTATTGGAATATTTAATGTGAAACCTGTATGTAAAGTTAATCTGAGCCATCTTATATTAATAGGTTACAGTTTAGGATACAAAACTGTAATCTAAACTTTTGATCATAGAAGGAAAAATCGGTATCGGGATCGGCACCGTCCGATCCCGATCCGGATTGGAAAAATCGGTCGGGATCGGCCGAATCGGATAGGAAAATCGGACTTTTTTGCCAGAAGCTTGTGCAAATTAAAATTCTGATATATATAAATGAGTTGTGTTTTTTAACAACAAAGATTGTATGGTGTGGTAGTAGTTTACTTTGGTTGCTTAGGTACAGGGCATGGGTTCGATTCACGCGAGAGCTAAAAAAAATTTTGGAGTTTGTTTATTTCGCGTTTCAATCGTTTCGGTGAAATCGGTCTATTTCGGTCAACGGTCGAAATTTGGCTTGAATCAGGCCGGAACGGCCGAAATTTGACTGGAATCAGACTGGAACGGCCGAAATTAGATGAAATCTACACTAACTGCATAACTCGGCCTGAAATCGGATCGGTGCCGTCCGATTCCGATTTCGGAATGGCCGATATTTTCTTCTATGCTTTTGATCAATGCTATACTTTGTGTAGGAGGTTGTAGATTCGAAATTCAAATAAAAGTTTTTACATATATTTAAAGGTGGAATGTTTGTTCCTAATTTTTATCTTAAAAATTAGTTAAATGACGACGTGACGTACGAATCTTTATGTCCAAATGAAAATTCAATTCCAAAATTTCCTTGAAAAATAGTTGAAGTCACTTTTGGATACGATATCTAAAAAAACCGGTTTTCACAAAAAGTTAGCTTGGACAACCAAAATATCGAAGCCAATATTAATACTAATATTTTGACCAAATATAGTTTAAGTCAAAATCTAGATACAGCCGATCATTTGGGTAACAGGGTAGTTTTGGCTTCATGCTGCACGGATTATAAATGCATATGATTTGTGCGCTGCATGAAACAAAAACTGCTCTGTTAATATTTTTACCGGATCATTTTGGATTAGCGAAATTGACAACTCGACTACTAAAAGAAACTTAAGAAAAAGTAAGCGGAAAAGAGTGAGCCAAACATTGTTTCTTCCGTAACAATATAATAACAGTTTGAACCCTGTTGCGAAGTGTTTAAATGGGGTAGTGATACAATTAATACCCCTTGACATTTACCCCAGCATTACATGATACGCTGGATTGTGATATTATATTCATTTTGTTGTTGTTGGGCCAGTAGCGCTGGCAATCGACTGAGATGCAGAGCAATAGTCGGAAGAGAGAAAAGGGGCAGCAATGGTCCGTTCCTTAGATTTGAAGTAATTGGTCATGTTCTGGTTTCTTTTTATATGGCCATGTTCATGTTAATATATAGGTCTGAAAGTCCACCTTATTCTATCCACCTCAAGGTTTTCTCGGGTTCATTTATTTCAAATGAATGTGTCCATTATAGACTTATAGTATGGAACAGCTATGTGTACCGTTCCGTCATTATAACCCTAGAGGGATATAATGCTCCTGTACAGGAGGGTATCCTCTGCTCTCAATCTCTTTCATATCATCGATCTCTTAACCCTAATTCTCTCTATTATTGATCTGTCCGTCTATTTTCCATTTGCATCCAAAATTTGGGAATATATATACTATATATATATATAGAGAGAGAGAGAGAGTGGCTAATATCAAAACGTTTGCACCAAGCCTCTCGTGCAACTAAGTTATTTTTGGATTTTCAAAGTCCAAACGGTCGATCCGAGCCGTTAGATGTGATCTCTATATTAAAATCTGCTTGGAGACCAAATTTTATATTTTTTGAAATTTTTTTACTATTTATTAAGCCACTTTGAAAATTACTGATCACATTGTTCAGAAATTAGTTGCACTGTTTTTACTGTTTATCCGGATCAGCAATTTTCAAAGTAGCTTAATAAATAGCAAAAAAATTCCAAAAAATGTAAAATTTGGTCTCCAAGCAGATTTTAATATAGATTGAACATCTAACTGTTCGGATCGACCATTTGGACTTTGAAAATCCGAAAACAACTTGGTTGCATGAGAGGCTTGATGCAAACGTTTTGATATTAGCCACACACACTCTCTCTCTCTCTCTCTCTCTCTATATATATATATATAGACATATAGTCTTTGTTAAGACCAAGACAGGAGGTGTTTTCAACTTTTCATTTTAATTCGAAACAAGGAAATATAATTTAGTATTGTTGCATATAATTTCATATAGGACCTATTTATTCTAGTGAATATATCTACAAGTTTTTATTTTGACAATTATTTTATTAATTCTTATAATTATCGAATAAATATTGTTGTTAATTAATATGTTTCTCTCCAATATCCATACATTTAAAATGGAAATTTAATTAAAAGCTGCCCATATATATATAATGAGGAGGGTTCCAATGCCTCCATTTTTCATGCCTCCACCATGCCTCCATTTTTAAAACTTTAATAACTTAAAATTTAAAACTTAAAAGTCAAAATAAAACCGTTGGATATGATCTATATCATTTTATCTATGTGCTCATAAAAAATTATCGCATTTTGATTTTTTTTTATGTGAATCAATAAGTTGAAAAATCAACGTCTAGAAATTATCCACATTAGTACGTTTTTTACAAGCTCTTGATGACAACCAAAACAAAATTGAAATGTCATAATTTTTTACACGTGTATAGATATAATGATGTAGATCATATCCAACGGTTTTATTTTGACTTTTAAGTTTTAAATTTTGAGTTATTAAAGTTTTAAAAATGGAGGCATGATGGAGGCATGAAAAAATGGAGGCATTGGAACCCTCCTCATATATAATATATTTGATGCCTTTGTGCATACTCGAAATTAAAAGCAAGACTGGTTTACACAAATTTCTCAGAGTAGAACTAGGGTGTGATGTGCTCACCAAGCCCTTTGGTGAGCACACCTCCAAAAACCGCATTTTCAAAGTTCAAATAGTTGATTCGAACCTTCCAACGTGTTCTTCATATTAAAATGTGCTTAGAGACCAAATTTTACATTTTTTGGAAATTTTTTACTATTTTTTCAAAATTTTTGAAAATCAGTGTTTTTTGAATTTTTTTTTTATTTAATGAAAAGTGATGATTTTCAAAAATTCTGAAAAAATAGTAAAAAATTTCCAAAAAATGTAAAATTTGGTCTCCAAGCACATTTTAATATGAAGAACACGTTGGAAGGTTCGAATCGACTATTTGAACTTTAAAAATGCGGTTTTTGGAGGTGTGCTCACCAAAGGGCTTGGTGAGCACATCACACCCTAGTTCTCCTCAATTTCTCAAATACAAATACAAATGTGCAGCCAGATGCAAACACAATCAGAAACATATTTTAACAGAAACACAGAGACCATCACACCTTACAATTAAATTACGACACCATGAAAAAACCCCAAAAACCATCTTCCCTGTCCGAATCTCACAAAACAAGCTAAGTACTTGTTGCATATAACAAAGAGGAGCTAACTGTGCACACAGATGTTAATGGTTGGTGATTGCGCTGCATCGATATTGCCCGAAGACCAACACACTGCAATCGCTCCGGAGAACACATGGAAATGTATTCCAGACATCGTTTGCTGTTTTGCTTGTCCAAAGAGCATTGCCATCACCATCAGACAGCACGAGGTCTCCATCAAATTGCATTAGTAAGACGCAATTGGTACCGTGGTTGGCTGTTTGAGACGCCCATATGGGAGAGCCGTGTTTGTATACGACCAGATTGCAGTCGTACTGCATTTTGAATATGCAGTTCTAGTTTTCAAGGTATTCATCCGGTTGCAGTGAATCTCCGGATAACAACACGTCACGACCGGAGACGAGGGGGGCAATTGGAAGTATTAGAAGAAAGGTAATTAGGAGGAAAGTAAAAGAGGACATGGTATATATGTATTTCAAGGAGAAGTGTTTACACTTTACTCGAGTTGTATTGCTTTATGCTAGACTTCTCTTTTCATAAGCAGTCTATGTGCTTGTGAATAATGTGGAAATAATTTAAGGACTAGTCTTTTTTTAGTTCGTTCCTTGAAAATGATGTTTTATCAGTATAATGGAGTAATCCACATCGTTGCTATATTTTGTAACTTTTGTTTGATAGCAGAAACCTAATATCCTAATTAATCTGAACTGCTCTGTCGACAATAAATAGCTCACATTGTGTTGAAATTTGCAATTTATTGGAATATCTAATTTGAAACCTCTATTAAATTTTAGCTGATTTCAATTAAAGACATGTAATCTTCCATCAAACAATTTAAAAATTATAATGAAACAATCCGATGGAAAGAATCCACCGGGATATGCAAGTTTTGGGAGGGGCAAAAAAGAATTAATAATTAATGATATTAATTTTATGAGCTCTTAATTAAAATTCCGATAGGAGAAAATAAGCGCATGCAGTTTCTCTTCTTTGATGAATTAACCTATTTACTTGATTTTATTAGTTTAGTCTCAATTAATGACATAATTTTCTTCCTTGGATTGATGCTAGCTTTTGTATTGTTCTGACAACTTTGTGAAATTATATCATAGTACAAGAAAGACCATTTTTTTCTCCATAATTATTCTCGCATATATAAGCAACACGAATGCAAAGGGCAGGTACAAATACAGTCATGCACAAACATAAATATTACAATCCAAAGAAACAACAAAAACACCATATATATGCTGATTAATTTTAAATCATACGAACGCCTACAACCTCCCAAGCTCACACACTTCTTGGCCACAACCTAAAGAACTTAATCGTGCACAAAAAGTATTAGTAGGAGAAGCCCCATTTAATTCCCCCATTAACACGACCAGTGGCGTAGCCAGGATTTGAGCCAGAGGTAGGCAGATATCGATCGGGTTCGGATTTTTTTTCTAAACGGATTCGGGTTCGAATTGCCTCCATAAAAATATAAATATCTATTGTGCAGACGGCCATAGAATCTGATATGATGATCTTAAATGAACAAAGATTTAAAAATATCCTTCTTCCCTAATTATATTAAACGACTCACACAACCATATCTGAATTCTGAACTGACAATTGTTACTCCGAATTGAATCCAGGGGTAGGCAGAATCAAATTTAGGGGTAGGCAAGACCCATTAAAGAATGTAGTCCAAAAAAAAAATCCAGGGATAGGCAGTTGCCTACCCCTGTAGTACTGTAGCTCCGCTACTGAACACGACATACATATAATTTAGAATGATTATTTGCGTACCTTCACTTCTATACCCTCAAAAATTCCGCATCTCATTTGGAGAAATTATGTACTATGGTTCTCACTAATTATTATTCTAAAAAGATATTATATGGCCCACTAATTATTATTCTAAAATTTCTTCAACACTCTACTCTATGATCTCCACTAATTATATGGTCCTCCTTTCTCAGTCCCCGCACTCGTCTCCGCGTCAACTTTCATAAATATAAATATTTGGAAGATAAGATATTAACACTTAAAAAATAAGATATTAATACTTTGATGCGTAACTTGTTATGATCATTCATTTTTCAGTCCCCCAATCGTTCCCGCGTCAACCTTCCTCTAATGAAGTAGTGGAGATATGTAGTTTGAGTGGTCCCCCACAGGTATTTATGGTGCGGGTATATTTGGAATATTTGGTTGGGGACACAATTATTTACGTAAAATTTGTTCACCTCATAGGTGTAAATACTTTCGTGCATAGGTATAAATATTTTATTGCATACGTATTAATATTTTACAAAAAAAATTATGTACTAGAAATTTTGCGGTCCCGAAATAATTATGATAGTTATGGTGCAAATACTGTAGCGCGGGTACTGTTATTAGCTTCCTATAATTTATTTAGGTGACGGTCTCTATCGTTTTCATAAATATTTAAGGCGATTACTATTAAAAGGTATTAAAACTACTGCTGCAAGGAAGCAAGGATTTCTGCAAAAATTTAAGACTAGATAGATAACATGTCAAATGTGAGCCAAACTGCTCTAACAGTTTATTTAGGACCAATGTAAATGCGGTTTTGTTTTTGCATGTGAAAGGCTACTGTATACCGCATATGTGGTATGCGGCTGCATATGAGGATTTTCATGCAGACTTATATATGCGAATTTCGAAATGAAAATTCAGATATATATTCATATGTGTGCATTTTATACTACATGTATATGTAGTATATGAGAAACTTCACTTAAACATATATATGTAGTATATATATTCATATAAAAGGCCAGCGCATGTTTACAAGTATAATAAATAAATGCCTAGCAGCTGCTTTAATTTGAAAATGACTAATAGGCTATAAATGCAGCTGCTTTAATTCAAAGTCCTTTATAGCCAATAGCCAATAATGAGATAAATTCAACTGCTCAAATACTTCGGCGCAAATTAGTAATAAAATAATATAAACACTGAATTCAGGTGAATTTCACCCAGAGCGTCAGTCTGGAGTAACTGGTATAATAACACTTGTTTAGTCACAACTCTTAAAAACAAAAGAAAGAAATTTTTTGAGAGCCTATAAAAGAAGCTGCATAGACTATGTGAAGCTTCACTTAACTGGACTTGTGTCCGGATGAGTATAAAGAATTTGATCCGGGTTTTACTGGATATCTGTTCTTTTTTTTAATTAATAAATATTTGATCATAACTTGAAATTTTTTTAATTAATTAAAATAAACATTTGTATGGACTGCATGGTATAATGCGGTCTGTATGGACTGCATATGTAATTGTATATGCAAAACCGCATATGTGGGACTGCATGAAGATTTTCATGCAGTTTTCGACTACATACGCATATGCGGTCCATGCGGCCACATTTAACAACACTGTTTATGACCACAGCGAACAATAATCCGATATTTTGGCAGAAATGACGATTTTTGGCTTTCCGTTTATTTAGCGGAACTTTCAAAACGCCCATGGTTTTAATTTTTATAACTGAAGTTTATTATAATTTTTACTTAATGTCTTTATTGAAACAATGACTATTTTAAAACATATGATTACAATACTTATATTTTATTATTTTATTAGTTTTAAAATAATGTAATGCTTAATTTCTCATTATTACTATGAGGCTCAATTTCAAATAGTAATACTGAAACGGCTATTCATATTAATTAATAATAGCTTCAAATAATTTCTCATATATATTTTAAAACATAGAATACTCCATATTTCTAACACTAAATCCATCAAGCAATTCGTTGTTGCAGGTTGGATTCTCAGAACTTGCGGATCCATCCAACAGATTCAAAATCAACGGTCAGATTTGCTCCACAATAACAAGCTGGAAAGGACTAAGCTTGAAAATTGTAACGGTCAAAGTTTTGTAATTTAATTGAAATAGAAGCTAATTGAATTGCCAGCAACTAACTTCTCAGGTTTAATATTATTTTTTCAAAATAACATAATAATACAACAATAATTACAGATGAAAAGGAAGCTGCAAGACCATAGCTCTCGAATATCCGAATTTCAAAAATGAACCTTTCTCGCAATTTATTGTGAGGCACTTAATTGAAGAACACTGGAAGTCCCTTATGGATCATCTTTCACCATTGTTTAATTCAAAGCTTAGAAGGGAGGGACGACTGAGCCTGGTTTACAAGTTCTCCTCGCAGAATCTTCCCTGCTGGTGACTTTGGTATTGCATTAACAAATGCAACTCGCCGAATCTTTTTATACGGTGCAACCTGTTGTATAAAGATAATACACTATTATAGATTTTTGGCATATACAAAGATATAATAAACCAAATTATTATATTAACCTAGCAGCCCGCAAAAAAAGCACCCTATGAATCAAATTTACCTGCTTTGCCACAAAATCCATGACTTCCTTCTCAGTGAGGTTGGTACCAGGTTGTCTAACTACAAAAGCCATTGGTATTTCTCCAGCTTCTTCATCCGGATACCTGTCGTTTATTACAGATCTAGGTAAGAACTAAGAACCTTTTTTTTTTTTGAAAGATGTTGAAAAGCCCATTTCATTGCTGAAATAGCATAATTACAGGCACCAATTAGCCAGGGAAACTCCTGGTCTTGCTATTTCTCAAAAGCACATTAACAAAACAACCAAGCAAACAAACTAAGAACTTCTGTAACCATCAATGACATCAATAAAATCCTCTGCTGATAAACGGTTGTTATATAAAACATAGTGAATAATTCAGATGATAACATACGGGATGACAGCAGCATCAGCAATTCCTGGTACGGTATGAAGAATCAGCTCCAGTTCTGCTGGAGGAACCTGAATTAATTTTATTATTGAGATTTTAAGTTGTGAATGAAAAGTAAATAAAGACAAATTTAACTGTAATTAATCCGAAAGTGGTTAATCTGTCTACAACAGAAGGGTTTGGTATTCTGACAGTTGAGAGTGTATCATTGGTCCATCTAACAACCAACTGGTAAAATTAACGAACAGAGTCCAACAGATACTCTACTAATGAGTAAATATTTTGCTGGAAAATTTTGCCCAAGCAAGAACTGTCTCAATCACTTAGAAACACAAAAAAGAAAAAAAACCAGAACCAAAGACAGAAAATAAGAATAGATGAAGTAAAAAAAATAAAAAATAAATAAACCATGAGATCTAGGCGGTTCACTACCCATTTAGTCCTGCTAGTGGTACAAACAGTCAGTGCGACATGAATCAACCCGAATAGAAAATTCTGATTCCTGAATGCTTATAATATTCAGATAGTTATATGTCATATTTTTGTTACCTGGTAAGCTTTGTACTTTATCAATTCTTTTAACCGATCAACAATGTAGAGAAAACCATCTTCATTGAAGTAGCAAAGGTCTCCAGTTTTTAACCAGCCTTCTTTGTCCAGTGTTGATGATGTTGCCTCATCATCACCCACATAACCTATTATACATAAAACATTTTCTAATTATTAATCTGATAACAGTACTAAAAAGGTCAAAGATGTATATATGGGGGGTCCCACTACAGTTTAACTCAGTTTTAAGGGTAAAATAGATCTTATTCTGAAATTGTAATTTTGTCAAACACTCAATCTACTAGTGGTACAGCACATGACTATGATCAAAGAAAGCATATTAGGTCAAGAAACCAAATCGTGATTGGCTAATAAATATGTATGGGCCTCTACTCAAAACTATAAATATGGCTCTGTTGGAAATGTCTTGCAGGCCATATTATAATGGGCCAAAATTAATAGTTTTATTGAAGTTAATTATGGATTAAATCATATTGGGCCGTATATTTATGGGTTGCATAAAATATGGTCCGAAATATTTCTGCACTCTGTCTGGATGAGTCTCTCTGAAATGATGAAATCGATTGAATTTGTGCGAACGAAATGGTATGAATGGACTGGCGCGACCGAACAGGTGCTTTCGGTTATAAATGTGCAGCAGTTCAGATGTTTTTAATCTCTTGTTATCAGAACTCGCATCGAAACAGAGAGAGAGAGAGAGAGAGAGAGAGAGAGTAAAGAAGGGGCTATCACTCGGCGCTAGCACTCCGATTTGCAATTGTTTGTCAACCTGTTCGTGTGGATACCTGTAGAGATGTGGCTATTTTTATTGTTGCGTACATTTGACACGAGAACGGAGAAGAAGACTGCTGCTCCTACAACTAGACGAAGATCTCCGCTGCGCGTCTAGTGGTAAACTTTATCTTGGATTGTTGCTCCTATACTCTACCCAAATTTCTACCAGGCTGGGCCACAATATAATAGTGGGTCAAATATATCATATTGTCAAGGGAAAGGCCCCTTGAGATTAAATGGTTGAACAAATAATCCATACCATATGCTGCTTTCACCTAGCCTATATCTAATTGAATATAATGAACGAAACCAGCATATGCAATTAAAATTAAATACACTATAATTAGCAACATTGAGTAAATAATCGACAATGACACATACTTACCTTTCATGATAATAGGCCCTCTGAACCAAAGCTCCCCTCTCTGACAGGGTCCCAGTGCCTCTCCTGTCACAGGGTCCACTATCTTCGCTTCAAGATTTGAAACAAGCCGACCAGCTGACCCATAAAACTTCGACTCCTCGAGCCCTATTGTGACAGATCCACCAGCACATGACTCCGTTAAGCCGTAACCCTGATATGGTAATTAATAAATATGCATACTAAACTAAAGAGCAAGATAATTTTATTTTTATTGTAAGTAACCAAAAAGTAGGATATATTATATGATTGGACTTAGTTTTGGTCATTTATTATATTCTCATCATAGAAAGTTGGGTTAGTAAGTAACATACACCCAGACCCCAATAATATTACATGCTCCGGTACAACAGCAAGTACACCGTGGCTTATACAAGATACATATTACTAGAATCACCACTGAGTATTGTTCTTTGTTCCAAATTATTTGATACATACTAGGATCACCACACATGTTTTACCAATTATGAAGCCTTCGTTTTAGTACTATGACGCCATCTTAAGAAGAACCATGATAAGAATTCTGAAACAGAGGTTCTGATTCCCTTATAAATTTTTTACTTTTTTATTTTGAGATAAGGCATTACTAATTAACAGGAGCCCAGGTCCCGCTTATGCAAGAAAATTTGTGACAGAGAAGCCGGACTCCTCTACTATGACTTCTCATAGTATATGGATCAACACCTCACCTGGACAAGCTCAACATTAGGGAACCTCCCAACAAATTGCTCAGCTAGCTCACGACCAAGTGGTGCACCACCAACAACCACAGTCTCAAGGGATGAAAGATCAAACCGCAACACGTCAGGTGACTTGGCAAGCCCCACAATCAGCGGTGGAGCAGCTGGCACAAAGGTGACTTTGTGCTTCTCAATAGCTTTCAACATGGCACCGAATTCAAACCACTCCATCAATACAGTGGTTTCCCCAAGAGCTACTGAGCGAAACAGCATCAAGAAGCCGAAGACATGGAACAGAGGGATAGTGAAGAGTGTGACTGTCTGAGGTGGAGGCGGCTCACCGGCCGCTGCTGCCTTGGCTAGTATGTTAATTTGGTGCGCATGTGTATCAGCAATACAAGCAATTAAATTTCTGTGGGTTATACCAACACCTTTGACGCGGCCAGTTGTGCCAGAGGAGTACAGTATAGCTGCAGTGTCAGACTGCTTGATAGTTGGCAATGGTGACTTTGGGAGATTAGAGGAGAGAAGAGAGGTGAAAGATGGAGAATCAAGGATAACAGTTGGGATTTGGGAAGAGATCTTAGATGCCACGGAAGAAACAGAGAAGGCAATAGAGGATTTAGAGAGAGCGAGCTGATATGAAATTTCAGAAGAGGAAGCGGCCGGGTTGGCGGGAGAGACAATCACCCCTATTGAAATCAGCGCCAAGTAGAGAACTGAGATTTCAAGCCGAGACGGGGAGAGGACGAAGGCGACTGAACCAGGGGAGAGATTGAATGGGGAGGAGCGTAGCGCCGTGGCCAGCGAGGAGGACTGAGAGAGGAGGGAAGGGAATGAGAGGGAGGCGGAAGAGAAGGTGTCTATCAAGGCCGGGTGCGATGGGAGAGACGCCGAATGGAAGAGGGAGAGCGCGAACTCGGCGGCGGAGATGGGGAACGACTCGGGCGGAAGTGGAGTCTCGGCTCGAAGGCTGTAGAAAGTGCGGGTCGTTGGAGAGAATCCGCTCCGGGGGTCGATGGAAGGCGGAGACATGGTAGCTGGGCCTGCTGGGTTCGGTGGAGACTGGAGGGAAGTGCAATGATATGAGTTGAAAGAGCAAACAGTCAATCAATCGTGCAATTTAAATAGAGGAGGGTTCAAATGCCTCCACCATGCCTCCATATTTTAAAACTTTAATAACTCAAAATTTAAAACTTAAAATTCAAAATAAAACCATTGGATATGATCTACATCATTTTATCTATGTGCTCATAAAAAATTATCACATTTCGATTTTGTTTTTATGTGAATCAATAAGTTAAAAAATCAACGTCTAGAAATGATCCACATTAGTATGTTTTTTACAAGCTCTTGATGACAACCAAAATAAAATTGAAATATCATAATTTTTTACAAGTGTATAGTTAAAATGATGTAGACCATATCCAACGGTTTTATTTTTATTTTTAAGTTTTAGATTTTGAGTTATTAAGGTTTTAAAATATGGAGGCATGGTGGAGGCATGAAAAATGGAGGCATTTGAACCCTCCTCATTTAAATATGGAACGGTGGAAGGTGATGGGAGGCGTGGTGCTGTGTTTTAAAGGAAGCATAGTTCGTGGATCCAGACGGGTTTCGTACCGTTGATGGATTAATAATTCTCCGGTTCGATTTGCCTTTGAGAGCAAGAGAAGCCTCTGATGGATTAATTCTCCGGTTCTATTTTAATCTAACCCATACGTAAAATGTGGCACAAATACAATAATGGGTAACCCTTGAATTCATTGGCAGTGGACGACGGATCGGATGTGTTAGAGAATAGGATAATACAGTAGTTGAGTTACTTGAGTTGACATATAATTTGCCTTCTCTGTTCCATTTGTACAAGCAATCGTCGATAATTAATTAATTATTAAGAGACGTGATTGCCTGGCCCACTGGATCACATTCACATGTCGTCTCTTGCCATTCTTCTTTTTTTAAATATAAAGGCGTCGTCAGATGGGAGATGGACGATGGGACATCTCAGAGAAAAACACACGATTTACATATTTGAAATATAGGAAAACCGTTATGCTATGGTTTATAACAGGACGTTTAAACCATAACATCTAGATTAGTCAAATCAATTAAATCCTAATTAACAAAACAGCCCTGAATAACAGGAATTCATATCACGGTAAATCAAGTTTTAATATTGGGCTTTGACACAAATATTACAATGATTCCATGTATTTCAATCGAACCGAATTGGTGTTAGATTCTGAGACGGTCCGGATCTGAACTCAAAATTTAAGTTAAATGGATATGGACCCGAAAGAAGCATGCGGAGCGTTTGCAAATTTCTAATTCATAAGAACCTCATTCAGAGACGGAAGATATATGAAGGTTCATCGCAGATAATTTGCATTTTCAAGTCCCTGCCTCTTTCAGTGATTTAATAGATGCATGTCCGAACAAGGTTGAGCTTAGAATTCCTTTTTCTTTCCAAAAGATGAAGATTCGTAGAGTATTCAACTTCTGATGTGTGTTTTATGTATGACTTGCTCAGATGTTTTTCATCGGATGAAATTATAGAACTGAACTTCTCGGCAGTCACCACCGAGCCTTTAAACAAATATATAATATATATATATATATATATATGAGGAGGGTTCAAATGCCTCCATTTTTCATGCCTCCACCATGCCTCCATTTTTAAAAACTTTAATAACTCAAAATTTAAAACTAAAAGTCAAAATAAAACCGTTGGATATGATCTACATCATTTTATCTATGCACGTGTAAAAAATTATGACATTTCAATTTTGTTTTGGTTGTCATCAATAGCTCGTAAAAAACGTACTAATGTGGATAATTTCTAAACGTTGATTTTTCAACTTATTGATTCACATAAAAACAAAATCAAAATGTGATAATTTTTTATAAGCACATAGATAAAATGATGTAGATCATATCCAACGGATTTATTTTGACTTTTAAGTTTTAAATTTTGAGTTATTAAAGTTTTTAAAAATGGAGGCATTTGAACCCTCCTCTATGTATATATATACTATGAAACAAACACTTTCTTCAATACCCATCTGATCAGGTCGGATGTACACTCAATGTATCCGAAATTTTTATTAGTTGAAAATAAATAAAAATATTGCGAAACAGGATGGTTTTGGTGAAAATTCGATATGAAGATAATACGGGTTGTTTTATTCCGTCCCACGGGACGGATCATTTTACCTGTCCCACTAATCCATCTCAGTCTCCAATTAAATTAAGTAAGTAGAAAAAATTAAAAACCAAAAATGATGTAAACTATCCCGTCCGACAGTAAACAAAAAAAAATTAAAAACCAATGGTTCCGCTCAATCAGGAAAGGCCATTTCATCAAAATAAGATCGCATAAATCAAGGTATAAATAAAGGTATCACATTTGGCGTAAGGCCATTTCAACAAACAGGAAAAAGCTAACTCCCGGGACGGAACGTCTCTGATTTTTAATTTTTTGTTTTTTTGGTGGTCGGACGGAAACGAATTTATCATTCTTGTTTTTTTTCTGTTTAGTTAATTAATTATTGGTAGAGGGAGTTGATTAGTGGAACGTGTTAAAATGTCCCGTCATGTAGGACGGAATAAATAATTCCGTCCCGTAGAACGGAATAAACGATCCCATTTTAACTATATCTCAAATTTCCAGCAAAACGATATCATTTGACGATATTTTATTTATTTACTTTCGATTAATAAAAATTTCGGCTCAATGTATGAGAGTTAATATATCCATATTTATTTAAAACTTTATGTATGAAGGTTAATTGATTCATTTTTTTTTTTTAAATTTGTACTTATACGTAAGTTATTTATATAATTTAGAGTAAAACTGATCCACATTCACAACATAAAAATTTTGTATAATTAACCCACATTCATATTCAACTTCAATAGTTAAAAGTCTGGCTCGACTACTATATCCGATGCTTCAATTGTTCTTATATAAAATTGGTTTTATTTCCATCTCATATTCCATTTCTCATTAGTCTGGCTCGACTACCATATTCGAGTTGTGATTCCCTTCTCAACGGTCATATTTGCTCCATAATAACAAGCTGGATACGGACTAAATTTTTGCTTCTCTTTGAAAATTGCAACGATTCAAAGTTTTGTAATTTAAAATATTCTTTAAAAAGTAACATAAGAATACAACAATAATTACAAATGGAAAGGAAGAGACATCAGCTGCCGACATTTTTATTAATATCCAAAGTTTAATACAAATTATTAATTATGCCCGGAGTTCAAAAATTTCGCTAAAAATACCCAAACCTGCCAGAAAATGGCCGGTTTACTCCCCCACTAAACCGGCCATTTTCTGGCCGGTTTACTCATTATTTTTTTTTTAGTTATTTTTTTTTTTTAAGACTATGAATAGCAAAATAGTAAAATATAGCACTAAAAATTGAAATTTTTTGTTTAAATTTTTTGTTAGATTATTTCTTGTGATTTATAATTACCATATTTATACTAAAATACACTGGATTACTGGAAATTATGTTGAATTACACTATATTACAATAAATTATATGTTGAATTACACTAAATTACAATAACTTCGCTAATTACGCAAAATTACGCTAAAGTGGACCGATTATGTGCCATCTTTCATGATCATAAAAAATAGTAAAAACTGGTATTCTACAAGTTCATTATGTAACTAATTTACTGAGCTACTTGGATTGAATAATAGAAACGAAAATCTTAATCGGAAACTTCAACTCAAGTTTTGAGGCTCTTCCCTTAGTTTTTTGGCGATTCTAAATTTCAAAATCCAGCATTGCTAGCACTGACGCATGCGTCTTTTCGCAAGCTTTCCGAAAAGTGGTCATTTGCTGAAATCGGACACTCGAGCGCCGTTTTATGACCGTTTGAAGTTTCGCCGTCGTTTTTCGCCGTCACTAAATTACATTACATTACGGTACACTGAAAAGGCGAAACTTCCAACGTTGCGTGGCAGGCATGGTACGACGAGCATGGACGTCCGGTGTAGAACATTTTGCACTGATTGTTTTTCATTTACTACTGGTTGTCTTTCATGTTCTACTAGTTGTTTTCATGTTCTACTGCTTGTCGTTCATCTTTCACTAGTTGTATTTCATGTTCTACTGGTTGTCTTTATTGTTCTACTAGTTGTCTTTCAACTTGTTCTAGTGTTATTTCATGTTCTACTGCTTGTCTTTAAGGTTCTACAGGTTGTCTTTCATCTTCTTCTTGTTTTCTTTCATCTTCTACTGGTTGTCTTTTATGTTTTACTGGTTGTGTTTCAGGTTCAACTGCTTGTCTTTCATCTTCTTCTAGTAGTGTTTCAAGTGCTGCTAGTTGTCTTTAATGGTCTACTAGTTTTCTTTCAACTTGTTCTGGTTGTCATTCATGTTGTACTGGTTGTCTTTCATATTCTTATAATTTGCTTTCATGTTCTACTGATTATCTTTGATATTATACTGGTTGTCTTTAATCTTTTTCTAGTTGTCTTTAATGTTCTACTGATAGTCTTTCAGGTTGTACTAGTTGTCTTTCAACTTGTTATTGTTGTATTTCTTGTTCTACTGGGTTTCATATTTTTCTAGTTTTCTTTCATGTTCTTGTAGGGCTCAGAAAGTTGCACAGCGGTGGAAGGTGTGTGCATGTGTTAAATGTCTCATGGTTCAGCGCTCTCGATTTTTCGGAACATGGAAGAGAACATCGAACTTGAAACATTCATTTCTTTCTACAATTCCTTCGGTTCACCCTCGACAGACCTACTGTTCATAATCAGTCTATCGAGAGAGTTTATTGATTGTGGGGACGTTTAACTCCCAGCGGGCGCAAGCCCCCGCTGTTAATTACATCAGATGACCCTTCCAAGCCATACTGAACACCTCGTCCATTCCGGGATTTGTGCCTATTTAAGTGAATTGAATAAAGGGGCTAAAAGGGGGACTCATGTATTGACTTTGGTTTTGATTTGGTTTTGATTTGGTTTTCTATATGTTTGGACATGTGTGCGTGTGTGATTTTTATATTAAAATAGTGTTTATTGTATTTTAGAATAGGAATTTGGATATTTGAAAAGTGTATGTACATCATTTATTTATATTTAACTTATGACATGTTCATCTGCATTTTTATTGATCATTTATATTTTATAAAATCATTTGATTTTGAAGAAAGGGTATTTTGATCATTTCAGGATTTGGTCATATGATACATTGATTTTAACCTGCAAGCATGAAACGTTAGATCTGGAGGGCATGTGGGAAATTTACTACATTTTCATATATTTATTTGGCATTCATTTCAAGGGTGTGCATTTATCCTTTCGCATGTGTGGTTTTACCAGTTTGGTTGATTTTTGAGACTTAATATCTTTCAATTCTCTTGGAGGTTTTGGATGAAACTTTACAGTCTTGTTCTATGACGTCAAGACTATGAGTCAGCCAATTTTCATGATTTTTCATGATGTTTAGCCATGCCAATCAATGGTGCGAAGTGATGACCTGAGCAGCAATTTTACACATTTTTACAGTTTTCTGGATTTTGTCTTTTTCATTGTGATTTATCCACTTGGCCATTTTAGGAGTTCTTTATATGAATTTAAAGCTTGACAGGTGATCTACCAAATGGTCAAGTATCAGATTTTTCTGCCATGGGAGGCTATGATGAACAGTAAAGTGAAGTTGTTACCATATGACAATTCATTTACTGGTCTTTTTCTTCTTGTTCTTTTGCAGGAAATTGAATTTTGTATCACCAATTTGAAGCCTTTAAAGCTTGAAATTGAATGATTCGGTTCCATGGTTTCGAAGAGGGATTAACAGAGAGCAGTTCAAGAGTTAGTTTGAGACATTTGCATTTATACCCTTCATTTTATGAATTTTCAAAGAGGGGTACTTGTCAGTATTTTCTGCAGTACAGTTCATGAAGCTGAGGGTTCAAATCTCATCTTAATACTCAATTATTTCTCCATGAGTGCTTGATTTAAATGCACATATGCCTTCTTTATATTGTTAAGCAGTCATTGTCCAGATTTCACATGTTTCTCAATTTTATTTCTATTTTTCCACCATAATTTTCTAGCAGAAGGGCATCAGTTTTATTTTGCTGCTATTAACTTGTGATTTTTGCTGCAATTTTATTTCTATTTTTCCACCATAATTTTCTACTGGTTGTGTTTCATCTTCTTCTAGTTGTCATTCACTATCTACTGCTTGTCTTTCATCTTTTTCTCATTGTCTTTCAAATTCTACTAGTTTTCTTTCAACTTGTTCTGGTTGCCTTTCATGTTCTTCTAGTTTCTTTTGTGTTCTACTAATTGTCTGTCATGTTCTATTGGTTGTCTTAATCTTCTTCTAGTTGTCTTTCATGTTCTACTAGTTGTCTTTCAGGTTGTACTAGTTTTCTTTCATCTTGTACTGGTTGTTTTTAATCTACTACTGGTTGTCTTTCATCTTCTTCTATTTGTCTTTTATGTTCTACACTGGACGTCCATGATCGTCGTACCATGCCTTCCACGCAACGTTGGAAGTTTCGCCTTTTCAGTGTACCGTAATGTAATGTAATTTAGTGACGGCGAAAAACGACGGCGAAACTTTAAACGGTCATAAAACGGCGCTCGAGTGTCCGATTTCAGCAAATGACCACTTTTCGGAAAGCTTGCGAAAAGACGCATGCATCAATGCCAGCGATGCTGGATTTCGAAATTCAGAATCGCCAAAAAACTAAGGGAAGAGCCTCAAAACTTGAGTTGAAGTTTCCGATTAAAATTTTCGTTTCTATTATTCAATTCAAGTAGTTCAGTAAATTAGTTACATAATGAACTTGTAGAATACCAGTTTTTACTATTTTTCAGAATTTTTTACTATTTTTATGATTCATGAAAGATGGCACATAATCGGTCTACTTTAGCGTAATTTTGCGTAATTAGCGAAGTTATTGTAATTTAGTGTAATTCAACATAATTTATTGTAATATAATGTAATTCAACATAATTTTCAGTAATCCAGTATATTTTAGTATAAATATGGTAATTATAAATCACAAGAAATAATCTAACAAAAAATTTAAACAAAAAATTTCAATTTTTAGTGTTAGATTTTACTATTTTGCTATTCATAGTCTTAAAAAAAAAAAAAAATGAGTAAACCGGCCAGAAAATGGCCGGTTTAGTGGGGGAGTAAACCGGCCATTTTCTGGCCGGTTTGGGTATTTTTAGCGAAAGTTTTGAACTCCGGGCATAATTAATAATTTGTATTAAACTTTGGATATTAATAAAAATGTCGGCATCAGCTGGCATCATAATTCAGCTGGAAGACCATACCTTTCGAATATCCCAATTTCAAAAAGGAACCTTCCCGCAATTTATTGTGAGGCACTTAATTGAAGAACACTGGAATTTCCTTGTGGATCATCTTTCACCGTTGTTTATCAAAGCTTAGAAGGGAGGCTCGACAGAGCCTGGTTTACAAGTTCTCTACGCAGAATCTTCCCCGCTGGTGACTTTGGTATTGCGTTAACAAATGCAACTCGCCGAATCTTTTATATGGTGCAACCTGTTGTTGTACAAAAATATGTACATCAATTATTGTAGATTTTTTACATATACCAAAAAATTGAATTGTCCTTGATCAAAAAAAGTATTGCCCTTAAACAAGAAGTTTCTTTTTCTCCTTACAGCCTGAAAAAGCTACATGCTGGGCTGAGGAGATCCTAAGCCTATGAATCAAAATTTACCTGCTTTGCCACAATATCCATGACATCCTTCTCAGTGAGGTTGGTACCAGGTTGTCTAACTATAAAAGCCATTGGTATTTCCCCAGCTTCCTCATCTGGATACCTGCCGTTTATTACAGATCTAGTAAGAACTTCTGTAACCATCAATGACATTACTAAAATCCTCTGCTGTTAAACGGTTGTTAAATAAAACATAGTGAATAATTCAGATGACAACATACGGGGTGACAGCAGCATCAGCAATTCCTGGTAGGGTATGAAGAATCAGCTCCAATTCTGCTGGAGGAACCTGAATTGATTTTATTGTTGAGATGTTAAGCTGTGAATGAAAAGTAAATTCAGACAAATTAAATGTAATTAATCCGAGTGGTTAATTCGTCTTCAACTGAAGGGTTTGGTATTCTGACAATTGAGAGTGTATCATTTGTCCATCTTGTAACATTAAGAGAAAGAGCCAAGGGAGAGAAATCATTTGTACATCAAGTTGAAGTATCAAGTCGAACATAATCTTTAGGATCTTGAACAATATAATTCTCACAAACATAAAATCCCCTGATGCGGAAGATGCAACCATGCTACTTCAACTTGATGTACAAACGGTTTCTCTCCCTTGGCCTTTTCTCTTAATGTTACAAAACTTTGAGATGGAAATATTTGTGTAACTTCTAATGGGCAGGGATATAACCTATTTATACCCGTTTATCTTTAATCTGGTATGTCAATTAAATACCAAATAAACGGATTAGATTTAGGGCCTGTTCGACGCACAGTGGGGAATGGGAATGGGCACGGTATTTGAACTAAATTTTACTGTGCGCGTGGGAAAAAAAAAATTGAGTCAGACTCAATTTTTTTTTTCCCACGAGCACAGTACTGTGCCCGAACAGGCCCTTAGTGTGCTATTAATAGTGGAAAACCAAAAGAATATAAACGTTCATTTGATGACACTAAGAGTTTAAATACTTTATTTTGGTGACATTAAGAGACTAAAAACTCTCAAACATTCATGAGCAGAACTAGGATGTGATGCGCTCACACCGTGAGCGCACCTCCTATAGAGCGCATTTTCAAAGTTCAAATAGTCGATTCGAACCTTCCAACGTGTTCTTCATATTAAAATGTGCTTGGAAACCAAATTTTACATTTTTTGGAAATTTTTTACTATTTTTTAAAAATCATTGATTAAACTAAACAATAATTTGAAATTTGAAAAACAAATGATTTTTAAAAAATAGTAAAAAATTTCCAAAAAATGTAAAATTTGGTTTCCAAGCACATTTTAATATGAAGAACACGTTGGAAGGTTCGAATCGACTATTTGAACTTTGAAAATGCGCTCTATAGGAGGTGCGCTCACGGTGTGAGCGCATCACACCCTAGTTCTGCTCAACATTCATATCCATTATCTAGGCCACTTAATTGAGAATTTAATCTGACACATCTAACAACCAACAGGTAAAATTATCAAACAGATTCCACCAGATACTCTGCTAATGAGTAAAAATTTTGCTGGAAAATTTTGCCCAAGCGAGAACTGTCTCGGTCCCTTAGAAACAAAAAATAAAAATAAAAAAAGAACCAAACACAGAAAAGAAGAATAGATGAAGTAAAACAAAAATGAAATAAAACCCACAAGATCTGGGCATTCACTACCCATTCAGGCCTGCTAGTGGTAAAAACAGTCAGTGTCACATGAATCAACACGAATAGCAAATTCTGATTCTGAATGCTTATAATATTCAGATAGTTGAAATATAACAGGCATATTTTTGTTACCTGGTAAGCTTTGTATTTTATCAATTCTTTTAGCCGATCAACAATGTAGAGAAAACCATCTTCATTGAAGTAGCAAAGGTCTCCAGTTTTTAACCAGCCTTCTTTGTCCAGTGTTGTTGATGTTGCCTCATCATCACCCACATAACCTATTATACATAAAACATTTCTAATTATTTATCTGATAAAGGTACTACAAAGGACCAAAATGTATATAAGGGGAATGCCACTAGAGTTTAATTCAGTTTTAAGGCTAAAATAGATCTTATCCTGAAACTGTAATTTTGTCAAATACCCAATCTAGTAGTGGTACAGCATATGACTATGACCAAAGAAAGCAGATTAGGCCAAGAAACCAAAATCATTGGTGGCTAATAAATATGTATGGGCCTTTACTCAAAACTACAAATATGGTTGGGCACAATAATAACATCTGTTCTTAAGTTTTGAAGTTTGATAGGGATCTAACACCATACAAACCCACACACTCGAATTCAAATTTCAGGTTTTGGAGGGAAAAAAAGGCTCGTGACAATTATTGGACTAACCTAAAAATTGCTGGGTCCAATATATCATTTTTTAAGGGAAAGGCCCCTTGAGATTAAATGATTGACCAGTAATAGATTTCAATTGGAAAGTAAAACATTTCCAAGATCACAGCAAAATGAAGTAAATAATCGACAATGGCACTTACCTTTCATGATAACTGGTCCTCTGAGCCAAAGCTCCCCTCTCTGACAGGGTCCCAGTGCCTCTCCTGACGTGGGGTCCACTATCTTCGCTTCAAGATTTGCACCTAGCCGACCTGCTGACCCATAAAACTTAGACTCCTCGGGCCCCATTGTGGCAGATACACTGCCACATGACTCTGTTAAGCCGTAACCCTGATATGGTAAATATTAAATATGCATAGAAAACTAAAGGGCAAGACAATTTTCTTTTTTATTGGAAGTAGAAAAAATTATACGGTTGGACTAGTTGTGGACATTATTATATTCTCATCAAAGAAAGTTGGTTTTAGTTACTAGCAAACATCCGGACTCCAATTATAACTTTGTGGAACCATTTATCTTCCAAATGATTTTTCTATTTCATGATTCTTACAACTTTGTGGGATCCACTTGAGTTGTCTTCGCTATTTCTAAATTTTCCTATTTGGATGGGAGTAAGTTTTTATTTTCTAATTGAAAAATATTTCGTACTCAAATTTAAATTAGAAGTTAGCCGGGCTCTAACACTCAAGCTCTCGCTAGAAAAAAAAATGCTAAAAATAGAGGTAAAAAAACTAGCAGTCCTGGTTATGTATTCCACAGGTAAGGCCAATTTATAAATTGGTCTTTGTTTTCCATGTACAACAAGTACACCTTGTCTTATACAAGATACACATTATTAGAATCACCACTGAGTATTATTCTTCATTCCAAATTTTCCGACAACAGTTCCTCCTATGAGTCACTGACAGTTGGGCCACAGTTTTTACCAATTATGAAGCCTTCGTTTTAGTGCTGTAACACCATCTTAACAAGAATCATGACAAGAATTCTGAAACAGAGGTTCTGATTCCCTTTTACCTTTTTTACTTTTTATTTTGAGATAAGGCGTTACTAATTAACAAGAGCCCAGCTCCCCCCTAAGCAAGGAAATCTGTGAGAGAGAAGCCCAAGTGCCCAACTCCTCTACTATGACTTCTAATAGTATATGGATCAACACCTCACCTGGACAAGCTCAACATCAGGGAACCTCGTAACAAATTGCTCAGCTAGCTCGCGACCAAGTGGAGCACCACCAACAGCCAAAGTCTCAAGGGATGAAGATCAAACCGCAACACATCAGGCGACTTGGCGAGCCCCACAATCAGCGGTGGCGCAGCTGGTACGAAGGTGACTTTGTGCTTCTCAATAGCTTTCAACATAGCACCGAACTCAAACCTCTCCATGAATACAGTAGTTTCCCCAAGGGCTACTGAGCGAAACAGCATGAAGAAGCCGAAGACATGAACAGAGGGATAGTGAAGAGTGCGACTGTCTGAGGTGGACGAGGCTCACCGGCCGCTGCTGCCTTGGCTAGTATGTTAATTCGGCGTGCATGTGTATCAGCAATACAAGCAATTAAATTTCTGTGGGTTATACCAACACCTTTGACGCGGCCAGTTGTGCCAGAGGAGTACAGTATAGCTGCAGTGTCAGACTGCTTGATAGTTGGCAATGGTGACTTTGGGAGATTAGAGGAGAGAAGAGAGGTGAAAGATGGAGAATCAAGGATACAGTTGGGATTTGGGAAGGGATCTTGGATGCCACGGAAGAAACAGAGAAGGCAATAGAGGATTTAGAGAGAGCGAGCTGATACGAAATTTCAGACGAGGAAGAGGCCGGGTTGGCGGGAGAGACAATCACCCCTATTGAAATCAGCGCCAAGTAGAGAACTGAGATTTCAAGCCGAGATGGGGAGAGGATGAAGGCGACTGAACCCGGGGAGAGATTGAATGGGGAGGAGCGTAGCGCCGTTGCCAGCGAGGAGGACTGAGAGAGGAGGGAAGGGAATGAGAGGGAGGCGGAGGAGAAGGCGTCTATCAAGGCGTGGTGCGGTGGGAGAGACGCCGAATGGAAGAGGAGAGCGCGAACTCGGCGGCGGAGATGGGAACGACTCGGGCGGAAGTGGAGTCTCGGGTCGAAGGCTGTAGAAAGTGCAGGTCGTTGGAGAGAATCCGCTCCGGGGGTCGATGGAAGGCGGAGACATGGGAACTGGAGAGGGGAAGGGGGTTGAATTGAATTGATTAATGGGTGGTGGAGAAGCTTGCAAGGAAGAACCGAGTACAAGACAAGGCAGGCTACACTACACTAGCTGCAGCCTGGAAGAGCAAACTGTGACTCGTCCAATTTAATGTGAAATGTGATGGGAGGCGTGGTGCTGTGTTTTAATGGAAGTATAGTTCGTTGATCCAGACGGGTTTCGTACCGTTGATTGATTAATTCTCCGGTTCGATTTGTCTTAAGAGCAAGAGAAGCCTGATTGATTAATTCTCCGCTTGATTTGTCTTAGAAGTCACTAAAATTATTTGAGTGGTTCTACTTTCTCTCTCTCTCTCTCTCTCTCTCTCTCTATATATATATATATATATATATATATATATATATATATATATTTTTAAAGGCTATTGCCAGTTTCATGTTAATGAAACAGTTAAAGTTACAGCAGAGATATTATTATTCTCTGTGAAGCTACCAGCATTAGAATCCCGTGATTTTTATTTTTATCCAAAAAAAAATATATTTTAATAAAAATAACCAGGTTTTTAAAATATTTTTATTTTTACCCAACGCCAGGATTATCAGCGTTCCGAATTAAGAATTCGGACCGCTAATATTCATAGCGTTCCGAATTAAAATTCGGACCGCTAATATTCCTAGCGTTCCGAATTTTTAATTCGGACCGAACCGACCCGTGATCCCTCTCTTCTTCTC
>JAJGRW010001129.1:29795-92353 GCA_025461045.1 Carex parvula | reverse complement strand
GGCCTTCCAAGGATGATAGGAATATGCTCATCTTCTTCCATATCAATTACCACAAAATCTGCTGGTATCCAAAATTTACCGACTTTGATTGGGATATCACGCAACATTCCTTCAGGATATCGAATTGATCGGTCAGCCAGTTGCAATGAGATCCGTGTTGGTGACAGGTCTCCACATTCCAATCTGTCAAATACTACCTTAGGCATCAGACTCACACTTGCTCCCAGATCGCATAAAGCTCTCTTAAAATCGGTTGTGCCAATGGTGCATGGTATTGAGAAACTTCCCGGATCTTTCAACTTTATCGGTAATTTGCTTTGCACGAGCGCACTGCATTCCAGATTGAGTGGAACTGTTGAGAGTTCTTGGAGTCTACTTCGATTTGAAAGATCCTCCTTCAGAATTTTAGCATACGAGGGTATGCTCGCAATTGTTTCAGTGAAGGGGATTGTGACATGTTGTTGTTTGAGTGTCTCCTTGGATCTCGCGAGTTGCTGTTCATTGTGTTTGACAGGCCTTGGAGGGAATGGCAGAGGTGGCTTGTAGGGTGGTGGTGAAATGTATTCAGGTTCGGGTTGTCGCTCGTCTCCACCTACGGTGTCATTCTTCTCCTGAGTAAGGTCTGTCTGTAGTTCGAATACGGGCTGCTCCGGTGGTTGCGGCTCGTACTCTTCTGAATGTGATGGCTCTGCATGTATCTCATCGGAAGTTTGATCGGGTATGGGAGGTCCCTGATAAGCTGTACCGCTCCTTAGTGTTATGCTCTTGCAAGTCTCTCTTGGGTTTTCTTCCGGTTGGCCCGGGAATTTGCCTTTTCCACGTGTGATAGTTGAGAGTTCTTTTGCCATCTTAGAGACATTGTCTTCTAAGTCTTTGTTGCGGTTTGTCAAGGATTCGATCTTTTGTGCGATTTCGGCGTTAGCCTTCTCTTGCTTCTCTAGGAATCTCTCCATTAGTGATGTAATGTCTGGTTGCTGCGGTTGATTGTATTGCCTTGGTTGGTAATTCTGTTGAGGATTATTGTATCTTGGCTGAAAATTGGATCGTGGTTGGTAGTTCTGTTGAGGTGCAGCAGGCCTTGGTTGTTTGCGTATGAGAAATTCGGATGGTTTCGGTTGTTTGGATGGTATGTGTTGTAGGCGGGCTGAGGTCGAAAGCTGTTAGCAATTGCATTTGCTTGCTCCATGTCTTCCTCAGGTTCCGTCATATTCATACATTCGGTCATCTCATGCGCTCCTCCGCAATAGCCACATGCTGTTGCGGCATTGACTGCTGCTACCGTTCGCTGCTTGGTCTGCTTGTTAAGTGCCATTTGCAAAGCATCAATCTTTGCGCTCAGCATGGAGATATCATCTACTCGGTGCATGCCAGGTGTTGGCGCTGGCTTCTTTCGCTCAGGGATCCAGTAGTGTTGGTTGATTGCAATCTCTTCAATTAGGTTGTAAGCCTCGTCAGGTTCCTTGTTCATGATTGCTCCTCCTGCAGAAGCATCAATAGACAACCTATCCGTAGGGTTTAGACCATTATAAAAAGTTTGGACAATCAGCCATCTTTCTAGACCATGATGTGGACAACACCTTAACATATCTTTATATCTATCTCATGCCTCACACAATGTTTCACCATCTCTTTGTTCAAAATTAGTAATTGCATTTCTAAACCTTGAAGTTTTGGACGGTGGAAAATATTTTGCAATAAACATATTAAACAATTGGTCCCAAGTTTGAATAGAATTGGCCGGTAAAGAAAACAACCATGCTCTTGCTTTATCTTTTAATGAGAATTGAAATAGCCTTAGCCTGATTGCTTCATCGGTAACTCCGTTGATCTTTATCGTCTCGCATATCCCTAGGAAAATTGACAAATGAAGATGTGGGTCTTCATGTGGCAATCCTCCAAATTGCTGTTGTGAAACCATATTTATGAGAGCAGGTTTGATCTCAAAATTACGGTTTGTAACAGTTGGCGGGTTTATACTAGAATTAGGATCATTCGCGCGCGGTACGCAATAGTCTCTTAGAAGTTTGGGTCTTGCTGCATCGTGAACTCCATTGTTAATCGGTTCGTTCGGTGGGATATTCATGTTGATCGAATCTGAGTCCTCTTCGCCTTCAGAATTACTGGATGAAGAACTATGATTGGTTCTTATCGGTGATTTGGAAGCGAATTGTCCTCTCCTACTAGCAATCCTCTCGGATCTTCGTACGGATGATTCGGCCAGCGTGCAATGTTCCTAAAAAAGAAAAGAAAATCTGAAATTTAAACTAAAAACCGAAAATAAAAGGAAAATAAAAAAAAAAGAAAAACGAAATTAAAAATAAAAGAAAAATGAAAATAAAGAAAGTAAAAAGAAATCTAGGCGTTTCTAATTAATTGGATTCAATGGTCAAAACAAGGGCGTCTTTCGAGGCCTTGCACAATGAACCGTTATTCCCCGGCAACGGCGCCAAAAAGCTTGATCACTCAAAAGAGAGCAATGTTTCTTTTAATATTTATAAACTCGTAAATGCTATCGGTTCGGACTGCAAGCGCACAATCCTTATCGAGTAGTATATGCGAGGTCGATCCACAGGGAATATTGGTTCAGTGTCTTGAGCGATCGAATCACAACCTTTCGAAAGGCTAGACGAAATCTGAAATTTGAGAGATGTTTGTTGATCAATGTAAATTAGGAAACAATTAAAAGTAATTAAAATAAAGATAGAGATGAGAATTCCTAGGGTTTCGGCACACCGTTGCCACTCAATCCGTCTTGACAATATATTCCTGTTGCGTCTGATTTCCTGTTGTTGTTTTATGAAAGATAACTACATAGGTCACTGCGATTTATGTTACGCCAGAATGACAGATCTTTCATCGAGACTCTACTCAGGACAATGCGATTTATCTTACGCAACTATCGGGTCTCTTATCTCCCAAATTACTACACAGATCACTGCGATTTACCTTACGCAAATGATGGAATTTGGTCATGCGTTTTGTTGTTCTGGTTTATGGCTTCCCCGCGAAGGTTTTCTTCACATAAACCTAATAGATCTCAACGAGGCTAACTCATCCAAATAGTTCTTTCGAGTTATTAAAGCACTGTCACTACCCTAACAAACTCAAACTAGATCATTGAAATTAGGTGAAGAGATAGTAAATCACAAAAGCATATTCGATACAACAACAAGAAATCATAATCAACAGAAATATATATATCAAAACATCAAGAGTAACAAGGTTTACTGCCTAGCCCTAAGAAAAGAAACTTAGCCGCGGAACGGCATGGTTACAATCACTCCTCTCTTCTCTCTTTAATCAAATCTAACCCTAATTACAAAGATACCTATTCCCTCTGTCCAGGGGCCTTTTATAGGAGTGTAGGGACGTCTGGAGTTGATTGGAAGCCAAGGAATTGATCTGGAAACAGCTGTCGGCAGTTATTTCCCAAGAGTCGCCTTCGGTTACGGACCGTATCAAGGTGATACGGTCCGTAATGGGACCTTGGCAGTTATGGTTGTAACTTCCTGCGCTATCTTCTGAGCCTGTGCTATGCCTGGTCCGTATTAACCAATACGGGCCGTAACAGGGTCTTAGTCGATAAGCGTTGCTGATCCGATTGACCCGATTCTAGCTCCATTTGATGTAGAATAGTCCCAAAACCTGTTTTATGCAATAAAACTTAAAGAAGGGTGACAGTAGCCTTTTTCTCTAAATAATTAAACATAAGTGTGAGAAAATATGTAAAACCTAAGCCAAAACCCTACGTAAATCATCATCATTTTGACTCTGATCAGTAAACCCCACAAGGCGCTGACATCACCTAGTGTGACTGTCATCTCCCCAACCGGAAGGTGAAATGTATGCGTCTCCAGTCGCCATCTCTCCACTAGACCGCAAACGAGGCCCTGGTCAATATCACAGTGAGGCATGGTGGCCAACTGATACAACCCGAGATGAAGGATGCACTGCTCCATCAACGGGTGACGGACGTATGGTATCTCGGGGGTGCGATGCCTCACTGTCATCATCGTCGTGTCCTGCATTTTACAATTATTTCAATATAAACGTCTAATTAAATAATGCTATTTAAATTAGGAATACAAAACCAACGTACCTCCATAGATGCAAGTGAGACACGGTGCCTGACATGTGGGGTCCACAGAAGAGGACTAAATGTGTCAGGATGGTGAGGGGGATGATCTCCAAAGGGAGCATCTGCACCGGACGTCTCTGCACCGGATGCCTCTGCACCGGATGCCTCTGCACCGGATGCCTCTGCACTGGATGCCGCTGCACCGGATGCCGCTGCACCGGATGCCTCAGCATCGTGATCATGTGAACTCTCCCCCGTCTCCAGAGGGGCATCCCATGCACGTCCCCGTCTAGTTCTGACCATACTACATTTCAATAAACAGAAGATTTTATCTTATAAATCCTGATTTATAAACCCTAACTTATAAACTCCAATTCTGTCAACCCTAAACCCTAATTTAGGAATTCAACCATAATCTAACAATTCAACCTTAAACCGTAAACCCTAAATTAACAATTCAACCATAAATCCTAATTTAACTGATAGGTGTATTTTATATACACCATCGATCTAGTTTTTATCATAAAATAACACCAAATATCTTGTATTTTGGGATATAAAGCGAATATAATACACCAAGAATCAAGTTACTGCGTTCGCTCGATGTTTCAATACAGGAAACAGTGCAAAATAAAGGAAAACCGCCCAGTGCGGACGCACTCCCAGCCAGTGCGGACGCACTGGGTACTTAGCCAATTTTCCAGCGTCGCAGACCTCACAGATGAAAAGTCCGAGCGTAATGCGGACGCACTCACCTTCAGTGCGGACGCATTCACTACTTAGCCGATTTTTACAACTTCCAAAATTTCCAGAAAAAAACAGAAGTTCAAGGCCAATGCGGACGCACTCACATCCAGTGCGGACGCAGTCAGTACTTGACCGATTTTTGAATTCTTCATATTCCTTGGAAAACAGAAAATTAAATGTCAGTGCGGACGCACTAAGATCCAGTGCGGACGCACTCAGGAAATTTTGCAGAAAATCAGAAAAGGAAACTTGGAACCAAAGGAGATTTGGAGCCAGTGCGACCCAGACCACACGCATTCATCTCCAGTGCGGACGCACTGAACTCGCAGACAGCCAGAATTTCGCATTTTCAAGAGGTTTCCTATTCTTGGCTTCCAAGGAACACGTTTTAGAAGGCCAAAAATAGCCATGGCAGTCTGAGGAGTGCACCCACTAACTCTACTTCTATCCTCTAAATTGGGCAAGGCCTTTGGCTATAAAAGAAGAAGAATTTCATCTCTCTCAATCATCCACTACCACACATCCATTATTTTATCCATCTTTCCACAATTTGAGAGAGAGATCCTGCAGAAATTCTCGAAGGCTTTTCAAGGAAGGAGAAGAAGAAGATTCAAGCAAGGAGTCGGCAAGATCGAGGTTTTAAATCTAAGAAAGGGTGTAATCATTTCTTTATCTCATTTCTTATTGTTTTTGCCAATCTTTGTTATGGATCTCTCCAAGAGAGAGTAGTTCTCTTTCTAGGGGTTTAGGTCAATGCATGAACTTGTTTAATTCTATCTTATTCGGATATTTGTTTTTATTATGATTGTGTTATCGGATTTGATTGTTAATTTCTGTGATTTATTCTTTATGAATTTCATTAGTACTCGTTCCTTTGAGTTCACCTGGTTAGGGTTTATTGAATTGAAGTAGTTTTGAAATCGCGTTGATCGTGTTTTTCCGCTTTAAGTTTATTAAATTCCAGCATTGGTCATGAGGAGACTACTAATTGAAACCATAAAGACACACCTTAGGATTGGGTTAGAAGCGACCGTACTTTGATATCCAATCCGGAACTATAGAAATTATGGTTAGGATTTTGGTGAAGGACCGAAAGGCGAAGGCAAATCCTAATTAGGACACCTTAGAACAAATATCGATATATGCTTTGAAGCATGTGATTAAATATCCCTCTAGGTTAGTGACAGCCCTAGAATTCGAGGCACATTAATCCATCCACCCAAAGTAGTTGTATTAATATTTGTTCCAAAGGCTAAACATAGGTTAGAAACCTCATCAAATCAAACATGAATTTAAACAAACCGAATAAATAGAATTAGCAAGGAATTGTAGACCGAATACCCCTAGATCTCCTTAAACTTGAAAACAACCCAATCTTTCTTCTCTTTATTTTATTTACATTTATTGTTTGAAACTCCTCTCTTTCGGGTATTGAACCCAACATTAGGATTTTAGAACAAACCCCCCCCCCCACTTTACTTTTATTGTTTAGTTTTAAAAGTAGTTTTCCTTATTAAAAATTAGTGTTTCCCTCTCTCCCTGCGGATCGACACCTAATTACTACGATCGATAGGTTGTGCGCTTGCAACTAACCTATTCATTGAGTACGAATGTTTATAAATTTTAAAGGCAAAAAGAGTACCAAATCATTATATCTAAAATACTCAACATTAACAATTCAACCCTAATTTAACAATTCAACATAATTTAAATAATTTAACCCTAAACCCTAATTTAACAATTCAACAATAATCTAACAATTCAACCCTAAACCCTAATTTAACAATTCAACAATAATCTAACAATTCAACCCTAAACCCTAATTTGATCCCTAAACCCTAATTTAACCCCTAAATCCTAATTTAACCCCTAAACCCTAAATTAACAATTCAACCCTAAACCCTAATTTAACAATTCAAACCTAATTTAACAATTCAACATAATTTAAACAATTCAACCCTAAATCCTAATTTAACAATTCAACCCTAATTTAAACAATTCAATCATAAACCCTAATTTAACAATTCAACCCTAATTTAACAATTAAATCGCGACAGGAAAATCAACAACCCGCACACGATAATTAACAATTCAACCCTAATTTATAAACTTCAGTTTTGTCAACCCTAAATCCCTAAACTACAAACTCTAATACCGGAAACCCTAATTTTGAACAATTCAATCGTTTCGGGAAAATCAACAACCCGGACACGATAATTAACAATTCAATTCTACCAATCGTTCCAATGCCAATACAAGATACAAAATATAAATTAAAAAAATTATTTAGAAACTTACCCGAAAATAATCGGACTGTCGCCGATATGGCCGAAATTAGGGTTCGGGTGAGAGAGAGAGAGAGAGAGAGAGAGGAAGAGGGAGAGGAAGAGGGAGGAAGAGAGAGAGAGAGAATGGCAGAAGAGAGAGAGAGAGGAAGCTCTAGAGAGAGAGAGGAAGAGAGAGAGAGGAAGAGAGGGAGAGAGAGAGAGAGAGAGCTCTAGAGAGAGAGGAAGAGAGGGAGAGAGGGAGAGAGAGAGAGACTTCGGCTGGGGTGGTGGTTCGGGCGGCGACGCGGCGGGGCGGCGACACAGATGGAGGCAGAGACGAAAGAGAGAGAGATGGGGAGCGGTCTGCTCCTAGCGGACCGCCTATAAAAAAAAAAATTCATAGTGGACCGCCCTGCCCCTGGGCGGTCAGGTTTGAAAAGTGGACCGCCCGGACGCTGGGCGGTCAGGTTTGAAAAGTGAACCGCCCAGTGGCTGGACGGTCTGGTGGGAAAAGTGGACCGCCCAGCCCACGGGCGGGCGGTTAGGGTAGAAATAATTATAACTTCAGAGTGGGAGCAGATTTGATAATTTGTTTTTTTTTTTGGAGTTTTAATAAAAATATCGGCTTGAATTCATTGGCAGTGGACGACGGATCGGATGTGTTAGAGAATAGGATAATACAGTAGTTGAGTTACTTGAGTTGACATATAATTTGCCTTCTCTGTTCCATTTGTACAAGCAATCGTCGATAATTAATTAATTATTAAGAGACGTAATACAGTAGTTGAGTTACTTGAGTTGACGATATAAGAGACGTAATTGCCTGGCCCACTGGATCACATTCACATGTCGTCTCTTGCCATTCTTCTTTTTTTAAATATAATATAAAGTCGTCGTCAGATGGGAGATGCATCCAGATGGGACAACTCAGAGAAAAACACACGATTTACATATTTGAAATATAGGAAAACCGTTATGCTATGGTTTATAACAGGACGTTTAAACCATAACATCTAGATTAGTCAAATCAATTAAATCCTAATTAACAGAACAGCCCTGAATAACAGGAATTCATATCACGGTAAATCAAGTTTTAATATTGGGCTTTGACACAAATATTACAATGATTCCATGTATTTCAATCGAACCGAATTGGTGTTAGATTCTGAGACGGTCCGGATCTGAACTCAAAATTTAAGTTAAATGGATATGGACCCGAAAGAAGCATGCATGCCCCATGAAAACCCAAACCATGCGGAGCGTTTGCAAATTTCTAATTCATAAGAACCTCATTCAGAGACGGAAGATATATGAAGGTTCATCGCAGATATTTTGCATTTTCAAGTCCTGCCTCTTTCAGTGATTTAATAGATGCATGTCCGAAACAAGGTTGAGCTTAGAATTCCTTTTTCTTTCCAAAAGATGAAGATTCGTAGAGTATTCAACTTTTGATGTGTGTTTTCTGTATGACTTGCTCAGATGTTTTTGATCGGATGAAATTATATAACTGAACTTCTCTTGGTAGTCACCACCGAGCCTTTAAATATATATATATATATAGAGAGAGAATGGCTAATATACAAACGTTTGTTCCTGGACTCAGGAACAAATGATTCGGTTCTTCGATTTTCAAAGTCCAAACAGTCGATCCAAACCATTAGATATTCAATTTATATAAAAATGTGATTGGAGACCAAATTTTACATTTTTTGAAATTTTTTTACTATTTATTAAGCTAGTTTGAAAACCACTATTTTTATTAAATTTCTGCAGCATTGAAAAGCTTTAGTCCAACGGTTTGTAATGAACTTTGATATAAACTTTAGTGTATTGTGTAATTAGAATTCAGAATGCTTGAGTTTTTATTGAAGTGCTGTAATTTCGAATTATGGCCCAGCCATAAGTCATGACGTAAGTTCGTAAAAGTTCGAAATTGATTTCGTAAGAAGTTCGATTCAAAATTGAGTTCGTTCGAAATTAATTCAACCCAAACTTAGTTCAAAATTAATTCAAATCAAATTCAAACTGGAGGTAAATTCGATTCGGTTCGGTTCGTTTACAGCCCTAGTCCCGTCCGACAGTAAACAAAAAAAAATTAAAAACCAATGGTTCCGCTCAATCAGGAAAGGCCATTTCATCAAAATAAGATCGCATAAATCAAGGTATCACATTTGGCGCAAGGCCATTTCATCAAACAGGAAAAAGCAAACTTCTGGGACGGGACTATCTACACCGTCTTGATTTTTTTTTTTTGGGTGGTCGAACGGGAACGAATTTACCATCATTGTTTTTTTTTTTTTTATGTTTAGTTAATTTAATTATCAGTAGAGAGAGTTGATTAGTGGGACGTGTTAAAATGTCCCATCCCGTAGAACGGGATAAACGATCCCGTTCTAACTATATTTCAAATTTCCAGCAAAATGATCCCGTTTTGACGATATTTTATTTATTTATTTTCAATTAATAATAACTTCGGCTCAATGTATGAGGGATAATATATCCATAAAAATTTATGTATGAAGGTTAATTGATTCATATTTATTTTTTAAAAAATTGTACTTATATGCAAGCTTTTTATATAATTTAGAGTAAAATGTTACATATACCATAAAATTGATCCACATTCACAGCATAAAATTTTTGTATAATTAACCCACATTCATATTCAACTTCAATAGTTAAAAGTCTGGCTCGACTACTATATCCGATGCTTCAATTGTTCTTATATAAAATTGGTTTTGTTTCCATCTCATATTCCATTTCTCATTAATCTGTTGGAAATTTATTGTGAGGCACTTAATTGAAGAACACTGGAATTTCCTTGTGGATCATCTTTCACCGTTGTTTATCAAAGCTTAGAAGGGAGGCTCGACAGAGCCTGGTTTACAAGTTCTCTACGCAGAATCTTCCCCGCTGGTGACTTTGGTATTGCGTTAACAAATGCAACTCGCCGAATCTTTTTATATGGTGCAACCTGTTGTTGTACAAAAATATGTACATCAATTATTGTAGATTTTTGACATATACCAAAAAATTGAATTGTCCTTGATCAAAAAAAGTATTGCCCTTAAACAAGAAGTTTCTTTTTCTCCTGACAGCCTGAAAAAGCTACATGCTGGGCTGAGGAGATCCTAAGCCTATGAATCAAAATTTACCTGCTTTGCCACAATATCCATGACATCCTTCTCAGTGAGGTTGGTACCAGGTTGTCTAACTATAAAAGCCATTGGTATTTCCCCAGCTTCCTCATCTGGATACCTGCCGTTTATTACAGATCTAGTAAGAACTTCTGTAACCATCAATGACATTACTAAAATCCTCTGCTGATAAATGGTTGTTAAATAAAACATAGTGAATAATTCAGATGACAACATACGGGGTGACAGCAGCATCAGCAATTCCTGGTAGGGTATGAAGAATCAGCTCCAATTCTGCTGGAGGAACCTGAATTGATTTTATTGTTGAGATGTTAAGCTGTGAATGAAAAGTAAATTCGGACAAATTAAATGTAATTAATCCGAGTGGTTAATTCGTCTTCAACTGAAGGGTTTGGTATTCTGACAATTGAGAGTGTATCATTTGTCCATCTTGTAACATTAAGAGAAAGAGCCAAGGGAGAGAAATCGTTTGTACATCAAGTTGAAGTATCATGGCTACATCTACCGCATTTGGTATTTTATGTTTGTGAGAATTATATTGTTCAAGATCCGAAAGATTATGTTTGATCTATGTTAATGCTTAGAAATTTAAATGAGTCCAATAGTTACCTATGCCTTGAACTGATGCGCCTAATATTAATATTTCTTCATAGACAGAACCAAACAAAATGTATACAGCGTGTCGTACACGCTCATAAATTTATTGTGTTTAAACTTGTCATATCTATGATATTTATTTATTAATTATAACATTTATAATTAATCAAATAAATTAATTCTCTGATTACTTTTCTATTAGTGTGACCCGATAGGATCTGTGTTATGTTGGCAATAGAATTAAAAACTCCTTTTAATTCTATAAATCATAAGCGGCACCTGGCAGAATGCATTATAACTACCTAATTGACACAGATGATTTTGTACAATACAATATCACGATCCAGTAAACGACTTACTCGTGTTAATTCTTATGTCTCATAGTATCAGATCAGTTTCAAGGTAGGTACGTGTCATCCTTACAAACTTAATATTTTCTCGATCTAAGTAGATTATCAAATATGATTAACTCTACACTATTCAACCATCAAATATGTTCCCATGGACAAATTATGGCTACATAATTTTTATTTTACTTTGCTACGGTGCCTCATAAATTGGACAAATTAATATGTTCACCTTCTGCTCTGATACCCCATGAAAATTTCTATGCATTAATATAGATCGAACATAATCTTTAGGATCTTGAACAATATAATTCTCACAAACATAAAAAACCCTGATGTGGAAGATGCAACCATGCTACTCAACTTGATGTACAAACGGTTTCTCTCCCTTGGCCTTTTCTCTTAATGTGAAAAAACTTTGAGATGGAAATATTTGTGTGTTACTTCTAATGGGCAGGGATATAACCTATTTATACTCGTTTATCTTTAATCTGGTATGTCAATTAAATACCAAATAACCGGATTAGATTTAGTGTGCTATTAATAGTGGAAAACCAAAAGAATATAAACATTCATTTGATGACACTAAGAGTTTAAATACTTTATTTTGGTGACATTAAGAGAATAAAAGCTCTCAAACATTCATATCCATTATCTAGGCCACTTAATTGAGAATTTAATCTGACACATCTAACAACCAACAGGTAAAATTATCAAACAGATTCCACCAGATACTCTGCTAATGAGTAAAAATTTTGCTGGAAAATTTTGCCCAAGCGAGAACTGTCTCGGTCCCTTAGAAACAAAAAATAAAAATAAAAAAAGAACCAAACACAGAAAAGAAGAATAGATGAAGTAAAACAAAAATGAAATAAAACCCACAAGATCTGGGCAATTCACTACCCATTCAGGCCTGCTAGTGGTAAAAACAGTCAGTGTCACATGAATCAACACGAATAGCAAATTCTGATTCTGAATGCTTATAATATTCAGATAGTTGAAATATAACAGGCATATTTTTGTTACCTGGTAAGCTTTGTATTTTATCAATTCTTTTAGCCGATCAACAATGTAGAGAAAACCATCTTCATTGAAGTAGCAAAGGTCTCCAGTTTTTAACCAGCCTTCTTTGTCCAGTGTTGTTGATGTTGCCTCATCATCACCCACATAACCTATTATACATAAAACATTTCTAATTATTTATCTGATAAAGGTACTACAAAGGACCAAAATGTATATAAGGGGAATGCCACTAGAGTTTAATTCAGTTTTAAGGCTAAAATAGATCTTATCCTGAAACTGTAATTTTGTCAAATACCCAATCTAGTAGTGGTACAGCATATGACTATGACCAAAGAAAGCAGATTAGGCCAAGAAACCAAAATCATTGGTGGCTAATAAATATGTATGGGCCTTTACTCAAAACTACAAATATGGTTGGGCACAATAATAACGTCTGTTCTTAAGTTTTGAAGTTTGATAGGGATCTAACACCATACAAACCCACACACTCGAATTCAAATTTCAGGTTTTGGAGGGGAAAAAAGGCTCGTGACAATTATTGGACTAACCTAAAAATTGCTGGGTCCAATATATCATTTTTTAAGGGAAAGGCCCCTTGAGATTAAATGATTGACCAGTAATAGATTTCAATTGGAAAGTAAAAAATTTCCAAGATCACAGCAAAATGAAGTAAATAATCGACAATGGCACTTACCTTTCATGATAACTGGTCCTCTGAGCCAAAGCTCCCCTCTCTGACAGGGTCCCAGTGCCTCTCCTGACGTGGGGTCCACTATCTTTGCTTCAAGATTTGCACCTAGCCGACCTGCTGACCCATAAAACTTAGACTCCTCAGGCCCCATTGTGGCAGATACACTGCCACATGACTCTGTTAAGCCGTAACCCTGATATGGTAAATATTAAATATGCATAGAAAACTAAAGGGCAAGACAATTTCTTTTTTATTGGAAGTAGAAAAAATTATACGGTTGGACTAGTTGTGGACATTATTATATTCTCATCAAAGAAAGTTGGTTTTAGTTACTAGCAAACATCCGGACTCCAATTATAACTTTGTGGAACCATTTATCTTCCAAATGATTTTTCTATTTCATGATTCTTACAACTTTGTGGGATCCACTTGAGTTGTCTTCGCTATTTCTAAATTTTCCTATTTGGATGGGAGTAAGTTTTTATTTTCTAATTGAAAAATATTTCGTACTCAAATTTAAATTAGAAGTTAGCCGGGCTCTAACACTCAAGCTCTTGCTAGAAAAAAAAATGCTAAAAATAGAGGTAAAAAAACTAGCAGTCCTGGTTATGTATTCCACAGGTAAGGCCAATTTATAAATTGGTCTTTGTTTTCCATGTACAACAAGTACACCTTGTCTTATACAAGATACACATTATTAGAATCACCACTGAGTATTATTCTTCATTCCAAATTTTCCGACAACAGTTCCTCCTATGAGTCACTGACAGTTGGGCCACAGTTTTTACCAATTATGAAGCCTTCCTTTTAGTGCTGTAAGCCTGTAACACCATCTTAACAAGAATCATGACAAGAATTCTGAAACAGAGGTTCTGATTCCCTTTTACCTTTTTTACTTTTTATTTTGAGATAAGGCGTTACTAATTAACAAGAGCCCAGCTCCCCCCTAAGCAAGGAAATCTGTGAGAGAGAAGCCCAAGTGCCCAACTCCTCTACTATGACTTCTAATAGTATATGGATCAACACCTCACCTGGACAAGCTCAACATCAGGGAATCTCGTAACAAATTGCTCAGCTAGCTCGCGACCAAGTGGAGCACCACCAACAGCCAAAGTCTCAAGGGATGAAAGATCAAACCGCAACACATCAGGCGACTTGGCGAGCCCCACAATCAGCGGTGGCGCAGCTGGTACGAAGGTGACTTTGTGCTTCTCAATAGCTTTCAACATAGCACCGAACTCAAACCTCTCCATGAATACAGTAGTTTCCCCAAGGGCTACTGAGCGAAACAGCATGAAGAAGCCGAAGACATGGAACAGAGGGATAGTGAAGAGTGCGACTGTCTGAGGTGGACGAGGCTCACCGGCCGCTGCTGCCTTGGCTAGTATGTTAATTCGGCGTGCATGTGTATCAGCAATACAAGCAATTAAATTTCTGTGGGTTATACCAACACCTTTGACGCGGCCAGTTGTGCCAGAGGAGTACAGTATAGCTGCAGTGTCAGACTGCTTGATAGTTGGCAATGGTGACTTTGGGAGATTAGAGGAGAGAAGAGAGGTGAAAGATGGAGAATCAAGGATAACAGTTGGGATTTGGGAAGGGATCTTGGATGCCACGGAAGAAACAGAGAAGGCAATAGAGGATTTAGAGAGAGCGAGCTGATATGAAATTTCAGACGAGGAAGAGGCCGGGTTGGCGGGAGAGACAATCACCCCTATTGAAATCAGCGCCAAGTAGAGAACTGAGATTTCAAGCCGAGATGGGGAGAGGATGAAGGCGACTGAACCCGGGGAGAGATTGAATGGGGAGGAGCGTAGCGCCGTTGCCAGCGAGGAGGACTGAGAGAGGAGGGAAGGGAATGAGAGGGAGGCGGAGGAGAAGGCGTCTATCAAGGCGTGGTGCGGTGGGAGAGACGCCGAATGGAAGAGGGAGAGCGCGAACTCGGCGGCGGAGATGGGGAACGACTCGGGCGGAAGTGGAGTCTCGGGTCGAAGGCTGTAGAAAGTGCGGGTCGTTGGAGAGAATCCGCTCCGGGGGTCGATGGAAGGCGGAGACATGGGAACTGGAGAGGGGAAGGGGGTTGACTTGAATTGATTAATGGGTGGTGGAGAAGCTTGCAAGGAAGAACCGAGTACAAGACAAGGCAGGCTACACTACACTAGCTGCAGCCTGGAAGAGCAAACTGTGACTCGTCCAATTTAATGTGAAATGTGATGGGAGGCGTGGTGCTGTGTTTTAATGGAAGTATAGTTCGTTGATCCAGACGGGTTTCGTACCGTTGATTGATTAATTCTCCGGTTCGATTTGTCTTAAGAGCAAGAGAAGCCTGATTGATTAATTCTCCGCTTGATTTGTCTTAGAAGTCACTAAAATTATTTGCAAGGTTATAAAATTACAAGTATTAATTTGCAATTTAGTGATTAAATAATAGATAAATTATAGTATTACAAATTTTAAATGGCATATATAAAATAATGGGTAAATAGAGGGGTAATTAAAATAATGGATAAATAAATCAATCAAAAAATTATACTCAAATAGCGACAAACTCATGTTACATGTGGCAGAGACATTGATCTTCAATTAAAATATGTTTTTAATTAAATAATGATTGAATACTTGAATGGAAGCCCAGCGGCCCAGTAGCCCAGTAGCCCAGTAGCCCAGCTAAATTGCAAATCTGCGCTGGTAAAGGAAAGAAACCTCCGGATGAGAGCTGCGCAGTCCCTTCTTTAGTCTCACCTCCTCTAACTAAAAAAACAGTATCTCTTCAGAGTCTATAAAAGCAGGCGAAGTTAAAACTCACTTGACTGGACCTTGTCCGGATGAGAATAAGGATTGTATTTCGGTTATTACCGGATATATTATCCGTTTCTATTAAATAAAATTATTCGGATCTAATTAAAATTGGATTTTATTAATAAAAATATTTGGATCCGATTTGAAACCGCATAATAAACCGCATATTGATTTTCTATGCGGATTGGAACTGAATACGCATATGCGGCCGCATATGCAGCCCGCATAGACCGCATTTTATTACACTGATTATTTGAGTGGTTCTACTTTCTCTATATATATATATATATTTTTTTTTTAAAGGCTATTGCCAGTTTCATGTTAATGAAACAGTTAAAGTTACAGCAGAGATATTATTATTCTCTGTGACGCTACCAGCATTAGAATCCAACCAAAACTAAAAATAAAAACATACATCATACATAGCTTGATAATAGCAAGATCTCAAAAATAAACTAAATTTGTTAATACTAAGTCACTTAACAAAGGGCTAAGGCTAACACTATATCTAAGTGACAAAATTGTGAAGTATTCTTCATCACTATGGCAGCTCAGAGCTACCCCGGCCTCTAGTCTCCCCAAGAGACTGGTACACTATAGAGGCATGAACTGATATAGTGGTATGGCATCTTCTATGATTGGAAGCCAATCTTCTACTGCAGTTTTGACTTTCTTGCTCATGTTCCATGTCCAATACAAATATAAAGATTTAATCAGTACAATCAATGATCTAGCTGTTTTGATGGTATAAGTATTAAAGCATACTTCATTTCTATGTCTCCATATATTCCAACTAACAACACTAAGTATAATTAAAAAACCAGTTTTACCAATATGTGTGAGTGTGTGTGCATAGATGACCATATCATCCCAACTATTCCAATCTTGCATTACCAGTTGACTTTTTCCTAACAAACACCCAAAAGTCAATCGCAAGATCGAAAAACCTTTCAAATCGCATAAACAAACACCCGGCACGCCCTGCGGGTAGTGACAGTGCTAGAGGTGCTACTTTTATCCGATTACCCGGATCCGATCCGGAACCGAACCGGATCCGACCTGGAACCGATCCGGATCCGGTTAATTTGGGTAGGGTATGGTTTAAAAAATATAACCGGTTAAATTATGGGTACGGTTACAAAATTAATAATTTAATATCCGATCTGGATCCGAACCGGAACCGATATTGTAATGGATAGGATATGGGTTTGAATTAGTTATCCGACCCATAACCGAATCCGACCCGATACCCATATAAATACCCGATAAAACATATATTAATAACTATGAAAATACAATTTTACATATAATCAAATTAACAAATGTCATGCCAATAATCACATTTTGCATATTAATTTTTTAATAAAATTTATTGCTCTGAATATATCTTTTAATATCTGCCTTATCTATCATCTGCATAATCATGAAAATTTATTGCTCTGAATATATCTTTCAATATCTACCTTATATAGCCTCTGCATAATAATGAAAATTTATTGCTCTCGTTGATATGTCTTTGCAATAAATCTCATTGAAATCAAATATCTGCCATAAATTTAATTCTCTATTAAAAAATTAGTATTAATATTTCATTCATGAATTTTTTTTATCATAGAAAAGGAAATCACCATCTCCAATATTTTACTTTCTCAAATTCTTGAGAGTTGTGACATATACCCGCTTCGGATCCGGAACCGCCCATATCCGGACCGGACCCGATAATTCACAAACAAGTTATGGGTATCTATCTATCCGGAACCGAAAGACTGGACCCGAAATATCTACGGGTAGATAGGTATCCGGATCCAGACCCGACCCGATTTGAAACAAATAAGTATATGGATCGAAATTTGGACCCGAACACTTTTAGGATACGGATCCAAATATAATAGTATCCGGACCCGACCCGACCCGATAGCACCTCTAGACAGTGCCGCATGCGGGGTAGCTGTGGGGCAATCCATGCCGCATGCGACAGTGAGAGTGCTGCATGCGACATAGAAAAACGTTGAAACTCGTATTTTGCATAATTAAAAAGGATAGAAAACCTGAACTCTAGAGAATCTCTATCTAATGTTTAACCTTTACTAGCTATAATACATTGATTGCATTTATCACCACCACCTCAATTTCAAAAATCTGATAACCTAGACTAGTAAAAATTATTTAAAATCTAATAGACTATCACTGTGGATCAACACTCCAATCATACTACACGGTAGGATCATACGCTTGTAATCTGAACGTAAGTAGAAATTATGGTTTATAAATTTTTAAAACTAGTAGTCTCAATTTGAGTCATCAATCAGCGATTTTAAAACTGACTTAATAAATGGCAAAAAAATTCCAAAAAATGTAAAATTTGGTCTCCAAGCACATTATAATATAGATATCACATCTAACGTTTTGGATCAAATATTTAGACTTCAAAAACAAAAAACCAATTAGTTGCACCACGGCGCCGAAACAAACGTCTTGATATTAGAGAGTGTTTTACTTTCCGCTCATATCTTTATTTTCAAAGTTCAAATAATCAATTCAAAACCTTCTAACACGATCTTCATATTAAAATATGTTTGGTGACCAAATTTTATAGTTTTTTTTTGAAAAATTTTACTATTTTTTTAGAATTATTGAAAATCACAGCTTTTCATTAAATAAAAAATAAAATAAAACTTAGAAAAACGCTGATTTTCAAAAATTCTACAAAATTAGTAAAAAAGTTTCAAAAAAAATGAAAAATTCAATCTCCAAGCACATTTTAATATGAAGATCATGTTGGAAGGTTCAAATCGACTATTTGAACTTTGAAAATAAAAAAATAAGCAGAAAGTAAAACACCATATGTAATTCCAAAGCAAGTTAGCCCATCTCATATATATATATATAGAGCTGGGCTATGGTGAGTTGTGAAGTAAGAGGTCATTTTTACTTCACGCTCATATTTTTATTTTGAAAATCCAAACAACCGATCCAAACCGCTCAACATGTTCTAAATATTGAAATGTGCTTGGAGACTAAATTTTACATTTTTTGGAATTTTTTTACTATTTATTAAGCCACTTCGAAAATCACCGATCCGGTGGTCCAGAATTTTTACTGTTTTTAATGTTCACAGTGGATCAGCGATTTTCAAAGTGGCTTAATAAATAGTAAAAAAAATTTCAAAAAATGTAAAATTTAGTCTCCAAGCACATTTCAATATTTAGAACATGTTGAGCGGTTCGGATTGGTTGTTTGGATTTTCAAAATGAAAATATGGCGTGAAGTAAAACGTTATTTTACTTCACAACTCACCATAGTCTATCTCTCTCTCTCTATATATATATATATATATATATATATGTGTGTGTGTGTGTGTGTGTGTGTGCAAAGCTCGGTGCGATATATTCACCAAGAGAGTTTGGTGAGCACAACTTCAAAAGTTTATCAAATTGGCTTCAAACGACGAATCCAAACTATTGAAATACATCTACTTCATGAGTGATGCATATATATGAAATTTATTAGAAGTTTTGAATTCATTTAGTAGAAAGTCAAGCGGTCAAAAAAATGAACCTTTTATAAGTTATTTTATAAGTTGTTTTATGTATTCATTTTTCATCATTTTTTTTATCGCTTGACCTTGTACTAAATGAACTCGAAACTTTTAAAATTTTACATGTACATGCATCACTCATGAAGTAGATGAATTTCAACAGTTTGAATTTGTCGTTTGAAGCCAATTCGATAGACTTTTGGAGTTGTGCTCACCAAACCCTCTTGGTGAGCACATCACACACTAGCTTTGATATATATATATATATATATATCAAAGCTAATATCAAAACGTTTGTTCCGGGGCTGTGGAACAAACGCTTCGATTTTTACATTTTTGAAGTTCAAACAGTCGATCCAAACCGTTCAACATTCAATCTATAATAAAATGTGCTTGGAGACCAAATTTTATATTTTCTTGAATTTTTTTTTTACTATTTATTAAGCCTATTTTAAAATCGATGTTTTCAATGATCCAGAATTTTTTTCACTGTTTATTAAAATCAGTGATTTTAAAACTGGCTTAATAAATAGTAAAAAAATTCCCAAAAATGTAAAATTTTGTCTCCAGGCACATTTTAATATAGAGATCACATCTAACGGTTTGGATTGACCGTTTGGACTTTGAAAATTGAAAAACCAATTAGTTGCACCACGGCTCCGGAACAAACGTTTTGATATTTGCAGAGACATGGATGGATATCAAAATATGAAGAATTTTGTGTACATTTTAATACACTATTTTGTTCATTTTTTTTACCATTTGACTTGATAGTAAATAAATTCGAAAATTAAAAAAAATATATGAAAACGAAGCTTTCGTTAAGGAGATTGGTTTGAGCGGTTTTGATTTGTCGTTTGAAGCTGATTTGATAGATTTTAGAGACCGGAAGCATATTGTTGAAATACCAGAGAAAGCACAACAGCCGTACTATATATATATATATATATATATATATATATATATATATATATATATATACATACATAAATTTGAAAAATATTGTGTATTAAAGTAATTTAAATCTTTTACTTTGAAGTCTGGAATTAGTTTGAATGAAGACTGTTGGAAGCGGCGTAAGCAGTTTATATATCCTGCTAAAAACAAACGTAAAACAGAGTATGTGAGTCCACTAGTTACTTGAATTAGCAATAGTCGGAGATAAAATTGAAGGAAAACGAACTATTGCATCAGGATCAGATCTCACATCATGATTAAATTAAGTAATCACCAATGTGTTCATACTTGTATTTTGCAGTTAAATGTGACAAAGAATGTCACTAATTGACAAAAGATGAAGTATTCTTGATGCAAATAGAATAAGCTGCTGGTAGATCTAATTAATTTAATGGCCTTGAAAACCAAAATTTTACCATTTAGTCCCTATCATTTCTGACATTGTCTGCTGGCAAATTAATGAGACCCAGCATAATAAATTAAGGAACAATATTTTCAGTTGAACTCATTACAGACATGCATTTATTACCAATAAACACTCTGGCTAAATGATTGAGCACAACAGAATTATTTCTATATTTATTGAGACACATGAGCACACTCTCTTGGCCTCTTGCATGCATACATAGTAACACAAATGCATACACATACAGTAACATTAATTAATTACTTCCCGGTCACCATGGCGATTTCATCTCCAGCCAGCACAGCAGACTTAGTTGAATTTCCTGAGATGACCACAGCAGCAGTGCCGACACGGTTTGATGCTGTGGCCCAGATCGCTCCACCGTAGATCACAACATTGCGATCGCGTTGGAGAACCAAAACGTAGTTACTTTGGGAGCCCCTCCCAGTGTTACTAGCCCAGAGAGCGCTGTTACTGCCATCATAGATCACAAGGTTACCATCTGTCTGCATCCGAAGGTTGCAGCTATAGCCCCGGTTGTAGGTCCCAGATGACCACACGGCCCGGCCACTATCGTATAAGACCAGATTACAGTCTGTTTGCATCGTCAAAACGTAGTTCCCATATGAGAGGGACTGACCCCCATACAGGGTATCGCCTGAGAACAAGACATAATCCGCAAAGCTAGAGGGAGCGAGAAAGGCTAGAGCTGCTGAGAGGATTAGAAGAGTGGTAAGAGGAGAAGGTGATGCCATTAGTAGTTGAGTTGTGTTAGTTGCCTTTGCATGCCAGTGTTCTCTATTTATTGATCAATACATGGCGCTATTACTGTGAGTTGCTATTTCATTATGCCATGTGCATTATATGGCAATTGGATTGTTGGTAGCTAGGTGGAATTAATGTACTTGTTCGCTTCTTATTACATTTCTTATTACATTAAAATTATGGCCATTTTTTAGGTGAAGCAGGTAGTCATAAATATTAGATATCAATGCTTAGCTTGATATTGCCAATAGAAGTAGTTCCTCGCTATTCACATGAAAAAGAATGATATCAATGATTCTATAAAGTGAAATATGGGCCTAATGCTTCACACGCTAAAATTTAGGCCCAAGAAAGCCTCGGATGCACTCAAATCCCATTTGAGACTCCAATGACGAAATATAACTTGATGTGATGCAAGCCGTTTCAATTCAAAAATCGATTGCAAAATTTAGTCCCGTATTGGCAAGAACACGTATCCTATGCATTAACTCAGAATTTGAGTTAATGCATCTCAGCCGTCCGATCAAAATCCGGATCAATCTGGTCCGAAATGATATGCACTAACTCAAATTCATGCCAACACGGATCGGACGATTTGAATTCTTTTTGCATTAATTCAAATTTTGAGTTTATTTAAATTTAAACAGTCAATATGAACAATCAACATGATTTTCATATCATATGTACTTGTAAATCAAATTTTATCATTTTTTTAATTTTTCTAATAATTTGTTTTGAATATGCATAAAATCACTTGATTTAATGATTCTAGATCATTCAAAAGTAATATTTTTCTCCCTATCGAAACAAATAGTAAAATAATTCTAAAAAATGTAAAATTTAGTCTGCAAGTACATTTTCAAATGTAGATCGTGTTGAACAGTCCATATCAACTGTTTGACTTTGAAAACGAAGATATTGATCCATAGTACCATAGCATCACTCAATATCATTAATATTATTGATTGCTTTATTTATAATTTTGTATTATTATAATTTTACTTTATATCATTTTTCTATCTTCATTACCATCACCATTATTATAATTATTGCCACTAATCAGAAGTGGATCTAAGCATAAAATTTGAAAGTCAAAATGTCCAATATTTTTTCCGAATCATCGATCATGTATTTGTGGTAAATTTATGTTATACAAATGATTTTTTTAAGAAATTTATATTTGACTTCCATAATTGTAATTCATATTGTTGATGATATGATCAGTCCAATTACATCAACATGATGCTGGACCTTCATTCACAAATTTTCTAGTCCCTGATGTTGTTGTTGTTAGTATGATCATTAGCTTATGTTAGTATTATTATATTATTATCATTATTCTTATTAGCCAAACAATAATAAAAAAAAAATACTTTGTTCTTTCTAAAGCACATCAAACATACAATTAGAACGTAACAACATGAATCTTTGATTCCGGAAGGTAACTTGATTTTCTTTCCATTACAACATTGTTGTTCTTTCATCAAAAAAAAAACGTTGGTGTTCACTCAAAAGACTACAGCAACCTGGTAATGTTTATATGGTTCTGCTTTCAGCTAATCCTTACAAAGGTGCTAATATATGGCCAAACAGTACATTAATTTTAAAAACATAAACAGAAGACTCCATTAGTTGCTCGTTTAACAATCAGCAACAAATGAAAAATCTAGCACATATTGCGCCTTCAAAAGGAAAGATTATATTGGGTCGGATCTGACACAAATACTTTACTTGCCAATGGGTCAGAAAACAATTAATCTTGGCATCATCATGTATCTTTGTAATCTGTTCCAACCAAAGTCTGGTCTAACATATGCACTAACCAAAAAATTGAACAAGTACTGGCCTTCTAGCAAATTCCAAATCTATCCTGTAAATTCTCATGTGCTAGATATCAATGCTTGCGTTTGCTTGCAATTACAACAACATCGACAAAAACGTGAATCCTCTTCAGCCAGTATATGCCTTTTCTGGTTTTTTACTTTGAGGTAGTGTCCCGCAAGGATGTCGAAGAGGAAACCAGCACCAAGTCCCGTGGCTAAGTCAATAGTGTAGTGACCCCTCGAAGCAAGCAACCTTATTGCTTGTAACATGTTTAAGGCATCAAAGCTCCATGCCATCTTGTACCGTTTCATGCGCCTCATGTCCAATGAGGCTATCATCGATCCCGCTACATGGCCCGAGAAGAAAAGAAAGAAGGAGACATTACCAACTGGGAAGTCAGCACCAGATCCTAAGAATTCCTGCAGGCATTTATAATATTTATTTATGTGAAAAGAAGCTTGGTACCAGTCTCTCAACTTCTGGTTTCTTTATGAAATCCGTGGAATTATACACACAACTTTTTTGAAAAAAAAAAAAGCTTCAGGAAATTAGTCAGTTTCAAATAATACATTAGAATCTAATGGTAAATGGCTTGAGAATTAAAAATATGGAAATGGCAATTTTCAGTGTACTCCTTGCTTAAGTGTCATATATAAACCCTGTGTTAGGGGTATAACAGGAAATAGAGGGTATTAACTTCAAATCAAGAACGACATTTCCTACCTTGGGAAGGGGGAGTTGGGTCGAGGAACCGAGAATGCCCCGACAAGTGAACATGAAGAGTGATGCAATTGTAGCCCGCGGTCGCCCCTCCACTAACAAACTCCAGAAGATATATGTCGATTGCATTGCCACAAACACCTGCCCAGTTTAAGAGAACAGTTCAAACTCATAACTTTATTTCTCCCAACAATTACACATAAAAGTGTAATTTGAGGGCATCACATATAACTCAACTGTTTTATTTTCTAATGCATTATTTGTACAATTTAGACCAAGTTGATTTTTGCCTTTTTATTTTAATTTCGTTTTACTTCTTCTTTTCATTACTGATTGGAGGACTCCAAGAACTTTCAATGAAATTGTAAAAAAAAAAAAGATAGATATAACTTCAAAGCCTCAAAGGTAGGGGCGAAAACAGATTGGATACGGAGCGGATAGTGGTAAAACCATATCCATATCCATTTTTATTTTTCGGATACGGATACGTATATGGATACGGATCGGATATTAGACCCGGATACAGATACACATCGGATCAGATCGGATATTTATTAAAAAAAATATAAATATTATTAAAAAATACCAAACTTCATAATATTTATCTAATTATAATGATGAATAACATAATTTTTTTCATCATATATATTAAACTATATGGTATATATCTACTATTTGTCTAGTCAGATACGTATAATTGAAACGTAAAACCATATCCGTATCCGTATCCGCATCCACACAGATATTCGGATATCGGATATCTATATCTAATTTTTCGAATATGGATCGAAATACGGATCGGATATTATCCACTCCGTTTTCACCCCTACTCAAAGGAATTGCAACTACATAATGCATGCCCAAAATGCTTGAAGAAGAAGATAAAACTAAAGATCAATGGTACAGAATACTGATTACCGGGGAAAAAGTATTTACCGTATTAAGACCAGCAAGAAAGGAATTAAGATTAGGTCTCTCGGCCAAACCGGCATTCAAAGACTCCGTAAGCCGAAAGCCGAGATCCAGAGCAGGTGAATCACTTGACACCATTGGAATGGTGTACTCAACTCCCATGAAAACCAAAAGTGTCAGAAGAAACACGAAAGCCACAGGATGCTGACGCACCAATCCCACCACCGCCTCCACTGACAAAAAACTCGCAAACGCAGGAGACGCCTTGTTCATCTTCAATTTTTCATTTTTATTCGAATTTGTTGGCAATGTGCCATCGCTGACTCCACCCATTTTAACGGGAGGAGCTTCGGACTCCTCTTGTCTCTTTGATGTTGAATTTGCTTTTGGATGCCGCGACCGGATCCCGCGATCTAGGCAAAGAGAAAGAGGGATGATGCGCTCCACGTTGCCTGAAATCTCCTCCATTGTAGATAAACCAATTCTATCTCTTGCGGAGTGAGAGTGGAGTAAGGGTTTGGAGCCATGGTTTATTTACGTCGGTGTATATTCTTATCTACTTTTTTTAACGCCTGGCGGAGATCTACAAGAGGGGAAATTTCGGGTGGGGCCCGGCGTAGGTTGATCGGACGTCTACCTCTGGTGCTGTCAGCTGTGGTGGCCCGAAGAAAGGAGCAGCGGTGATGAAGCTGGGAAAGGAAGGTTTCTGATTGGTCGAGGAAATTGCAAGGATGGTAGAGATAACTCAGATAAGAGAGACATTCACATTGGCTTGGAGAAATTAACGAGAGAGAATTGGTCTGATTACTAAATTAAGGTTTGAAACAGGGAAAGGAAGGACCAAGAGATTGATCCAAACCTTTCTGTGAGGAATCTGACTGACAAATGGGGACCCCACACTAGAACAACGGTGGACAACTTTAAAAAGTAAAATATGTAGGTGCTATACGGGGCGATTGCAGCGTGGTGTGGCGGGTTTGATCCCAACTAAAAGTTAGTGCTATACGACTGGCTCCCACTTCTCAACTTCACTAATCCAACGAGATTGCGTAGCAAAATATTTTTAAGTTTATATTGAATCTTCAAAGTGTTCTTTGTTTTTGGGTTTATTCCATAAATGAAAAGCCAGGAGGCCAACACATCTCCAGCCACAACTATTTTATGTACTGGGCGATAACTAGAAAATCTTGGTAGGAATTAAAATTTCAAATTTACTATGGAATTTGAACTTACTTTTAATTAAAATCACAAAATGTAACTCTAATTCTTAAACTACAAATAAATATTTGATATTTTATGAGAAAACTGGATTATATAAAAAATTTAATAAAATTTTAATTTAATAAAATTTTAATATACATAATTAGAATTTTAAAATTATAAGGTGCTTAATGAATGAATGTAGATGCCCTCATGAGCAGGGTGGTACAACGCCCAAATGCCGACATTTTTATTAATATCCAAAGTTAATTACAAATTAATAAATTTACTCATAATTTCTGAGTTTTTCCAAAAATGTCCAAACCGGCTATAATGCCCGGTTTTCTCTTTTTTTTTTTTTTAGATACTATAAAGAGCAAGATAATGAAATCTAACACTGAAAATTCAAATTTTTTATTTAAATTATTTGTTAGATTGCTTTTTTTTATTTATAATTAGCATATTTATACTAAAATACACTAGATTACTTGAAATTATGTTGAATTACATTATATTACATTAAATTACGCTAAATTATGTTAAATTACGCTAAAATACGGTAAATTCGGTAAATTACTGTGTGACTTCATAGTGATGTATAATTAGAAACTATTTTGTTTCTCTTTTATTTTCACAGTGATTTATAATTAGAAACTATTTTTTTTTAAGAGACACTATGAAGAGCAAGATAATGAAATCTAATACTGAAAATTTGAATTTTTTGTTTAAATTATTTGTTAGATTACTTTCTTTTTATGTATAATTAGCATATTTATACTAAAATACGCTAAATTACTTGAAATTATGTTAAATTACACTATATTACGTTAAATTACGCTAAATTACATTACATTACGCTAAAATACTGTAAACGCTAAATTACATATGAATAGGGACGATATCTTTACTGAAAAGACGAAAAACGATGACGAAACTTCAAACGGCCATAAAACGGAGCTCGAGTGTCCGATTTCAGCAAATGACCACTTTTCGAAAAGCTTCTGAAAATACGCATGCATCCATGCTAGCATTGCCGGCTTTCAAAATTCAGAATTGCCAAAAACTAAGGGAAGAGCCTCAAAACTTGAGTTGAAGTTTCCGATTAAGATTTTCATTTCTATTATTCAATCTAAGTAGCTTAGTAAATTAGTTACATAATGAACTTGTAGAATACCGATTTTTACTATTTTCAGAAATTTTTTACTATTTTTTATGATTCATGAAAGATGACACAAAATCGGTCTAATTTAGCATAATTTTGTGTAGTTTAGCATAATTTACTGTATTTCAGCATAATTAGCGAAGTCATTGTAATTTAGCGTAATTTAGTGTAATTCAATGTAATTTCAAGTAATCTATTGTATTTTAGTATAAATATGCTAATTATAATCAAAAGAAGTAATCTAACAAATAATTTAAACAAAAAATTCGAATTATCAGTGTTAGATTTCATTATCTTGCTCTTCATAGTGTCTCTAAAAAAAAAAAAAAAAAACGGCCATTTTATAGCCAGTTTGGACATTTTTGGAAGAACTCGGAAATCATAGGTAAATATATTAATTTGTAATTAATTTTGGATAATAATAAAAATGTCGGCCCAAATGTAAAGGTAAAAGCAAATGACATTAATTTTAAGTACGACCTATAACTGAATGGGTGAAAGGACATTTATAGGTCAATTTGTACATTGTATAATTGCTTTAATATTGATTTGCACATATATCCTTGCTTTAATATTGAAATTCATTTTAAGTACGACCTATAACTGAATAGAATCAATAGATGAATGGACATTTATGGATCTGACTCTGCTGTTTTTCTTAAAAAAAAGACAGTGTTTTACTTTTCTGATTTCAACCATTTAAAATTTTTTATTCACGTATCTCAATAAAAAAAAATTCATGCACAAATCTCAACGATTTTGAATGATTGGGATCGGAAAAGCAGGACCCTGCCAGAGTCCATTCCGACATTTATAGGTCAATTTTTACATTACTACATTGTATAATTGCTTTAATATTGATTTTTGCACATATATCCTTGCTTATTTTTAGTAAAAAAACAGCAATAAATTTGCTCAAAGCTTGACATGACATGAAAATAAATTTATACATATCAAGTAAAATAAGTTGAGATAATTTAATAAAATATTGTATTACGAGTATATGAGAGACTCACGGGACTCAAAATAAACCGCAGCAAGAGCAGCTTCATACCAATTACAATCCCAACCAATCTGGTGGCAACGATTTGAACGCATAATTAGCTCTCCAATAACAGTCATGCCTAGAGTGGGAAAATGGCACGCCGGAGCCAGCTCCGTCACGGAACGGTACGGTAACGGCATGGCACGCATGTCAGTTACGTGCCGTGACTCGCGTGTCCCGTGCCGTTACTACTCGCGTGGCGTGACCAATAGTTGGCAAAGAAAACACCGCACGGCACGAAAATTGTCTTGGTCACGGCACGGCACGGAACACGGCACGGTAGACACGTCAATCACGATTCGACATTAATTTATGTTAAATTCTAAATTATAGACAAAAAAATATATTTTTAGCATCAATATTTTATTTCAACATTAATTCTTTATTTTAAATTTTAAAGAATCGTTTCATATTTCTTTTTAAAAACGTTAAATGCGATCAAACGTGATTAACGTAACCGGTCACGGCACGTTTGGTCATGGCACTTTTGGTCATGGCAGGTGAGTCACGGCGTTACTCGCGTGCCGTGACCACTCCTCATAATTTTTGTCATGGCACGGCACGTGAAAAATTAACTCGGTCACGACACGGCACGTGACCAAAGTCAGGGCGTGTTAGTCACGGCACGGCATGGCACGTTTTTCCCACTCTAGTCATGCTAATTAAATACGAGAACGGAGTAGGTCTGATGCCCATCGGACATACTTTTAGGTTCAATGAGCATGATGACCGTCCGATCTAATTTAAGAATTTTGCACACAAAAATTGAAACAAACTTGCACGAATATTAAAGTATTATGCACGAATCTTAAAGCAAATTGACGGTGATTAAATCCATCAAACCAGGGCATCGGACCTAATTAAATACTTGGCGCTACCGCTATCGGTAAGGAAACTGCGTAAAATAGACTTTCAACGTGGAAATCTTCGCTACTCTCGTACATAAAATATTGTAAATTACGGTAAACCTCACACATAAACTATTAAAAGATTTTCCACACATTTTGGTAGAATTGTTATGCAGTCAAAGTTCTACTAATATGAAGAAATATTTATAAATAAAATATATTTTAAGTGACACGTGCTATTATTTATGGTACCAGTTATAAATTTGTTTTATCTTGTCAACGAAGATATATTTTCTTATCCATATTACTTTTCTTTTAAATATGTGTTGCTAAATTTTCTAAATGTTGCTTAATTATACTTAAAAGAGACTGGCTTTATTGGAGCGAAATTTAATTTACTGCTTTACTAGAAGAACTCAAAGAAATCATTTGACAAATAATGAAGTTATTCTAGGTGCTCAATAACAATCCCATCATAGTGGTCTGTAAAAATATTCTAATTACTTATTTGTAAAATTATAAATTTAAATTTGAAAAACCACATGAATTTGTGTGAGCTTATTACACGGTATATCAATTTACTTAATATAAGACATTGAGAAAAGTTTGTGTTGTTCAAAGACTAAAGTGACGAGAATATACATGCATAATAGTTGAGACAAAACAAGTAACTATATATAATTATATAAGTAGGGGTGTCAATGCGTACAATACAGCTAGAGTGAAAGCATTTTTATACTCATACCCTCTGAGAATGATCTTACTCATACTCTACCGTTACCCATTAAGAATTGATTTTAATTAAAATCACAAAATGTAACTCTAATTCTTAAACTACAAATAAATATTTTTATATTTTATGAGAAAACTGGATTATATAAAAATTTTAATAAAATTTTAATTTAATTAAATTTTAATATACAGGTAATTGTTTTAATATTGATTTGCACATATATCCTTGCTTTAATATTGAAATTCATTTTAAGTACGACCTATAACTGAATAGGTGAACGGACATTTATAGGTCAATTTTTACACATATATCCTTGCTTTAATATTGATTTTTGCACATATATCCTTGCTTATTTTTAGTAAAAAAAAAAACAGCAATAAATTTGCTCAAAGCTTGACATGACATGAAAATAAATTTATACATATCAAGTAAAATAAGTTGAGATAATTTAATAAAATATTGTATTACGAGTATATGAGAGACTCACGGGACTCAAAATAAACCGCAGCAAGAGCAGCTTCATACCAATTACAATCCCAACCAATCTGGTGGCAACGATTTGAACGCATAATTAGCTCTCCAATAACAGTCATGCCTAGAGTGGGAAAATGGCACGCCGGAGCCAGCTCCGTCACGGAACGGTACGGTAACAGCATGGCACGCATGTCGGTTACGTGCCGTGACTCGCGTGTCCCGTGCCGTTACTACTCGCGTGGCGTGACCAATAGTTGGCAAAGAAAACACCGCACGGCACGAAAATTGTCTTGGTCACGGCACGGCACGGAACACGGCACGGTAGACACGTCAATCACGATTCGACATTAATTTATGTTAAATTCTAAATTATAGACAAAAAAATATATTTTTAGCATCAATATTTTATTTCAACATTAATTCTTTATTTTAAATTTTAAAGAATCGTTTCATATTTCTTTTTAAAAACGTTAAATGCGATCAAACGTGATTAACGTAACCGGTCACGGCACTTTTGGTCATGGCAGGCGAGTCACGGCGTGACTCGCGTGCCGTGACCACTCCTCATAATTTTTTTCATGGCACGGCACGTGAAAAATTAACTCAGTCACGACACGGCACGTGACCAAAGTCAGGGCGTGTTAGTCACGGCACGGCATGGCACGTTTTTCCCACTCTAGTCATGCTAATTAAATACGAGAACGGAGTAGGTCTGATGCCCATCGGACATACTTTTAGGTTCAATGAGCATGATGACCGTCCGATCTAATTTAAGATTTGTGCGCACAAAAATTGAAACAAACTTGCACGAATATTAAAGTAGTATGCACGAATCTTAAAGCAAATTGACGGTGATTAAATCCATCAAACCAGGGCATCGGACCTAATTAAATACTTGGCGCTACCGCTATCGGTAAGGAAACTGCGTAAAATAGACTTTCAACGTGGAAATCTTCGCTACTCTCGTACATAAAATATTGTAAATTTTAAACGGTAAACCTCACACATAAACTATTAAAAGATTTTCCACACATTTTGGTAGAATTGTTATGCAGTCAAAATTCTACTAATATGAAGAAATATTTATAAATAAAATATATTTTAAGTGACACGTGCTATTATGGTACTAGTTATAAATTTGTTTTATCTTGTCAACGAAGATATATTTTCTTATCCATATTACTTTTCTTTTAAATATGTGTTGCTAAATTTTCTAAATGTTGCTTAATTATACTTAAAAGAGACTGGCTTTATTGGAGCGAAATTTAATTTACTTCTTTACTAGAAGAACTAAAAGAAATCATTTGACAAATAATGAAGTTATTCTAGGTGCTCAATAACAATCCCATCATAGTGGTCTGTAAAAATATTATAATTACTTATTTGTAAAATTATAAATTTAAATTTGAAAAACCACATGAATTTGTGTGAGCTTATTACACGGTATATCAATTTACTTAATATAAGACATTGAGAAAAGTTTGTGTTGTTCAAAGACTAAAGTGACGAGAATATACGTGCATAATAGTTGAGACAAAACAAGTAACTATATATAATTCTATAAGTAGGGGTGTCAATGAGTACAATATGGGTAGGATGGAAGCATTTTTATACTCATACCCACTAAGAATGATCTTACTCATACTCTACCGTTACCCATTAAGAATTGATTTTACTCTACCCTACTCTTACCTGTTAAAATTATCAGGTAACGAAACGGTAGAGGGTGAATAACGCTAGTATGATAATTAGTTTTATTATATTTTTACAAATAGAACATCAAAACTCATGTATTTCGCACATATGCAATGACATTACTAATAAAAACTAAAAATAAAAATAAAATGTGCAATTAATTTCAACTAAATTGTATTTTTTATAAAACAAGAGAATTCTAAAACAGGAATATATCTTTCGACAAATTCAATTATTTAATTAAAGAACAAGACATGCAAATAAAAGTAATATGTTTAATATTTTTCTTACAACCAAAAACAATACGCTAAATAACAAAAGTACTCACTAATTATTGCTCAAACATTATCAATTATTATATTTTATATAATTACCATATAGGGTAACGGGTACGAAATAGCCTTCACCCATACCCATACCCAATAAACTAATGAAAAAAAAAAACTTACCCATACCCGCCTTAGTGAATATGATAAAAGGATATCATTGACACCCCTATGTATAAGTGATAAAACTCCTATACAATTTCTTTAATTGCATATCCCACCTTGTGTAGTTTATTTATTCACTTTTAGAGAGAGAAAGAGAGAAGGAGAGAGAGGAGAGACAAGGCGAAAAGTAGGGTCTGCTTTTTTTAAAAGTGATGGCTCAGAAAGACGGACACTCCGACTCCGTTGATGATTAGATCTTGTTTGTTTGTTACGAAATCATATGAGATGAGTTTCGACAGGAATGGAAGCATTTACGAAATTATATGAGATGAGCTTCGACTGGAAAATATCTAGTTCGTATCAAGTACCAGCATTTACTTCATTCCAGATGAAAGCGCTTTCTGAACTGAAATCTCTATATAAATTACATCAGGAACCCCGTTTTGCATTTTCATCTATGCATAACCATACGTAATATGTAACCAAACAATCTAGCACGAGATATATGTATCCTCCTAACCTATTCATGCAGACAAGTCTACAATTTCTTCACAACCATATTTCTGGTAAATGTTCATACCTTGTGCTCCAACCTATCACTAGCTAGCATTCTCTTTTCCTGCATTTTTTTTTTTTCTATTATTCCTTAAAAAATTAAAATGTACATGCCAGCATGCCGTATTTTGAGGAGAGCTTAAAGAATACAGCAAGCAAAAGTAATTTCTAGAACTCAGAACCCTATTCTTAGCCATGGTGTTCACGCAGTTAAGAACACTAAAAGCAGAGAAATGCATGATAGCAGGGTTTTGACATAGGATATGCTCCTCCCTTCAGCTCCAATTTCCTGTTAATTGTACCAAACACAGTTTACGTCAGAAATCTATTTGACAACATGTTAATATAAAGATTAAAAAATATGGTTTAAAGAATCTAGAGAAAAAATGTGGTAAGGTAACCAGCTCCAAGTTCGTACATGGTGCATAGATAGGTTTTGTTGCTTTTTCAGGATTAAAGTGGCACATTACGGGTTGGACGATGTCAGGACTCAACACCACTGGGTCAGGTTAATCAGGTACTTGTATGGGGAAGTTTAGGATTATTAATCCAGCAGAATTAACCTAAAGTAGGCGCTTCCTCTCAGAGGTACGGATGCCGAGATGGTTAAGTTACTTTCGGCATTGAGTCAACTTCAGAAATTCATTCACAGGTTGCTCAGGTCTCAGGTCGGGAAAGACTTGGCTGCTCAAATTCAGGCCAGGTTAGGGCACAGGTTGACCCAGTTTAGGACGTTTTAACAAACTAAATTTTGCACATCTAAGGTCATGTTTGCATTCAAGAGGGACAACTGAGATTTTGATAAGGGTTATACACAAAGTGCATGAGGATGTATGAGCAGCAAACAGAAGTATGCTAAATTTTAATCCTTACTAAGGAGCTCATGTTCGGTAAAACGGATTAAGAAAGGAAGCTCCTTGAAGGCTAAAGGAGGTAAGAAAGTCTCAAGGAGGCTCAATCCAAGATAAATGGTGCCTTAAGATTCGGGAAAGGGAGCAAAAATTAATCTCACTAAGGAGATGATGTTCGGATGGATTAAGCTTCCAAGGAGTCTAAAGGAGGGGTTGCCGAATGGCACCATTTGGATTTTGTTATTGCAGATTCAGATTTCTTTTTTTGTGCAACAAAAGCCCCATGTTAGAGGAGAATAGCAAATTTTGCTAGACTTCTCAATATTTCATCATTTGATTCTGAGTTACAAAAGTACATGACTATTGTTCACTTCACCCTAACTCTAGAAAAGTACACGAACATTTGTTCGCTTCACCAAAACCAGCTTTAAATCTGAAAATTCTTCATTAGTCTAGTAGAGATGGAGGGAAGAAACAAAAAGGTTATTTTGATGTAAACATATCCGTAAGACCTCTATAGGCATCATACAAGTAATAATTAATCAATCCACAAAAGATCCAATGGCTTAAGAACATAAATGCAGGAAGCGGATTGCAATTTCCTAAAGATAGGGAACCAGCTAATTATTGATTAGGACCCAGATGACTAGACCAACTCAATTAAGTTAATTGACTGCAATAAGTTCACATCAAAAAGATTAACTAGCTTTCCTGAAGAAATTTTCAAGACTGAAACAAGGAAACCCCCAGCATCAAATAGATTCTACCCACAAAACAGCACGTAAAATAAAGGAAACCCCCAGCATTAAAAATAGAAAGAAAAAGGCTCCCAGGTTTCTACCAATATGACAGCATTAAAAATACAACATAAAAGGTTCAAAATCAACTAACCTTAAATGAGAGGAAAGCTGAACCGGCTGAAGACGACTTGAGCCCAGTAAAACCAATATTGTATGATATACTCCCATCAGCCTTAAAAAGCCCATAATGCCTCTCTGAACCTGGTCCATTCTTCAAATCCTCATTAAAAAGCGCAAAAATATACGCCTTCAACACCATCTTCGGCCTCAGTGGGGTCCCCTTCCTCTTAAACAGCCTCTTTTTCAAATTAAAATTATACGCTCTCGCATTCTCCACAGAGGCCCCTGCCTCGGTAGCATCCCCGCCGGAAGCCCATCCCGTCTCAGAAACTACAACCTCCATGTCACTGTACCCAGCTGCCTCCAAGGCAGCATATGCCGCATCTACCTGTGCTTCAAACATGTTGTCATAGTGCAAATTCGTTTTCGCATCGTATATACCAGGATTTGACTTGAAAAGGGCGTAGTTGACATCTATATGCTCAGGATCACTCTTGTATGCTATGAAAGGGTATACATTGACATAAAATGGTGAACCAATGCTCGAGAAGAAATCTAAAATCGGCTTCATGTACACCATGACATTTTCGTCAAATGTACATGCGGAGGGCGGGTATGAATTGCCAAAAACTGCCTGCGAGTGCGGCGCCGTCACCTGGATCTTGTCCTCGAGTTGGAGTGTCTTGAGGGAATTGTAAACATTTTTTATGGCTCCAAGCAAGGCCTCAGAAAGGCCCGGATCGCCACCACCCAGAATTTCGTTCCCCACAGTGATGCCACTGATTTTCGTGCCGGGATAATACGGCTCAACATTTTCCTTCAACCAGTCCATGGCACGGGCTTCATTGGCACTGATGTCCTTGACGTTTCCGTTGGGGATGGCGATGGTGAGCTCAAGGCCCGAGCCTTTGAAAGCACTGAGGATGCTGTGGTCAGAATCATAGATCTTGACATTCTTTATCTTAGCTGCTTTAAGGAGCGTGACGACACTTTCAGGAGGGGGGAGGTTGTCGGCAATCCTGCCGTAGTTTATCCCATATGTTCCTGTGAAAGCTTCAGCTGTCACTGAGCCTGCCAGAGAATAAATAGCAATAAAATAGTAAGACAGCTGCATACTCAGGCTTTGCTACTATGTATGTGTAATTATGGCTTGATAAACAGAAGTACATGCAACTTTAACCAAAATCAGAAATCTACAATATATTTCCAAACAAGGAAATTAAAGGATTATATAACATACTGCTCATGCTTTGTGACTACAGGTAGAAAGTTACTAAAAAGGACTGACACGAACTGACAATATTCAGTTTTGAGTTGGGTACAAAGATCAGGCAGGGCAGCACATGGAAATAAGTATATTAGATATCTACATCCTAATTATGATTCAATTATATTGTGCAAGAATTTCCACCTAATGTGCGCAAATAAGTTTATGATACTTTCCTAGAGAGGGGGGCGACGGCCTAGAGTAGCCCACGGAAATAGACGTTGGCTACACCCCTAAACCGGAATATTGGAAGTCGACCCTACATGACTATTCATGTCCAAGAAGTTCAGGCTGTAATTTATAAACTTGAAAAAGAGTTGTGGTGTAGTACAATACTACAATCTAGCGAACTTCAGATTTTAGGTTGAACCCAAGTGTTACCAAATGGACTGTTTATCGGCCAGAAGATAGCAAACAAGACCTGACTATTACAGTACAAATCAATTAACTTGAATTCTAGTAAGGTTCTTCGGTTTTTCTTTGTTTATTTTTTTGTTTGATTTGAATTTTATTATTTTATATGATGAACAAACAGAGACTTCAATAAGTCTCCTATGTTCAGGGAACTTAACTACTACGCTATATAAATGCACAGAAAGAAAATCAAGGAAAAACAAAAAGAAAGAAAAAGGTGCTAGAAATTTTAATTTTGGCAACTTAAAATCTGTCACCGGGTTAATCATATTTCCCCATTGTGGACAATACCAGTATCAGTTTTCATGACCAAAATAAAGTTTAAAATGAACCCAATCATTTTCAACTCCATGGTCCTCTTTGCAGAAGAAATTATTAAGCTATCCTATATATCATGCATCCCTCCCCATCAAGCCCCCACCCACCACCCAAAATAAATAAATTAATAAAAATAAATAAAAAATTAAAGGCCTCCCAATAATTGCTTTTAATAAGATAAATATTTTCATTAAGAAATGCTCTAATGACAGGTTAATCGCAGTAACAAGTTTAATTCCTCTCTTTCATCATTTTTATCTTATCCTCGGATTATTTGGCAACCAAAACAACCATACTTGATTGCTTGGAATTTGATCAAAAGTTGCTCCAATCCTCATGCCACTCCGGCCAACCTGTCCTAGCAATAGGAACTTAAAACAAACAATCAATAACAAAAAGTTACCATGGAATGGGAAGGCAAGGAGGCAGCAATAGAAAAGGAGAAGAAGCTTAGTCATGGAGATGGGACGATTAAACAGGTAGGAAGGAATTGAAAGAGGTATCTGTGTCTCTCTCTGTGTCTTTCTCTTCTTTTTCCTGTAATAACAAGCCATGAAGAATAATAAAGGTTTACTTGGCCCATAAACCAGATATTCTTCTCCTACTGTACCTTCCCTTCCCTTCCCTCTCTCCCTTCTCTCCTCTCCCCCACCCGCAAGAAAAGACTCCGCCTTCTCTCCAGTGCCGTACGGTTACTTGGCCAAGTTCAAGTCTTATTTTTCTTCCACTCCTCTCTCTCCAGTCTCCTCATCCTTCGGATTCAAATAAACAAGCGGGTCGGATCAAGAAAGGGGTTCGGATCGGTAAAAAAACGCCCGACTTTAAATTCCAAAAGAAGCAAGGAAGAAAGAATCCAATCCGATTGTCTCGCTGGAGAGTCGAGATAGTTTCCCTTCCTTGATTAGTAGTGCTTCCTTGGATGGGAAACAAAGAACCCGATCGCCTCTCTCGAACGGCGGCTTCGCACAAGGCCTTCACTTGCTTCCTTCAGTGGTGGGATGGGATCATAGGATCATGGGAGGGAAGGGGCTGAAAGGGAATCTTCAAATCTTTGCATTCTTTTTTAGCATATACAAAAAGAAAGCTTGGGAAAGCCAAGTAAAGCGATGGTGTAAAGGGCAGCACGGACAGCATCTAGCGAACCCAGACACGAGAGTTAGAATTAGAAAGAGAGAGTTGGGTGCGGAAACCGACTGCCGACCAAACGGACCGGATTGCCTTCACCCATTACTTGTGCTGTGCATCATGATTCATTGATGAATCATAAAAAAAAAAATATATATATATATATATATATTAATTTCGGTTTTTTCAAATAACAGCCCAAATATTTTAATTGAATCTGGCTAATATATTACGCGTAACATAGAGTGCCTCCGTGCTACGGCTTAATATTTAAGTTTTCAAAATCCTAACGGTCGATCCGAATCGTTCAACATGATCTCCATATCCATATGAATATGTACTTGCAAATCAAATTTTACATTTTAAAAAAAAAAATTACTATTTTTTTAGATAGGTAGAAAATCACTTTCTGAAAATTTTGTACCATTCAGATCAAGTGATTTTCTACCTATTTAAAAAAATAGTAAAAAAATTTTAAAAAAATGTAAAATTTAATTTGCAAGTACATATTAATATGGAGATCATATTGAACGGTTTAGATCGACCGTTAGAATTTTAAAAACTCAAATATTGAGCCGTAGTACTGAGACCCTCTATGCTACGCGTAGCACCGTAGCCAATTTCATTTTAATTATAAAAAATTGTCTCCAAATTCCAATGTTTTTGAAAAATTATCCTAAATTTTTTAAATTTGTAATCAATGATCATGTTCTTTTTCCTAAAATACTTGGAAAATGTAAGTCTAGTGTTGCCAATATTTTACTAGATTGAATGTCATGCGGAAGATAGTGTATTGAAAATAATGCTAATTACCCTCTAAAAATTATATTTTTATAATTTTGTCCATTAATTTTATAGTTTTTGTATGCGTTAATATTTTTAGCACTTCTTATAAATTAAAATTACACTATACTTAGATTTCCGAGATTTTTATTAATATCCAAAGTTAATTAGAAATTATTATTTATGCTCAGATTTTCCGACTTTCGCCAAGAATGGCCGGTTTACTCTCCCCGTAAGCTGGCCACTTTGTGGCCGACTTACTCTTTTTTTTTTTTTTTTAGACACTATGAAGAACAAGATAATGAAATATAATACTGAATTTGAATTTTTTTTTTAAATTATTTGATAGATTACTTCTTTTGATATATAATTAGCATATTATACAAAAATACGCTAAATTACTTGAAATTATGTTGAATTATACTATATTAAGTTGAATTACACTAAATTACATTACATTACTCTAAAATACGGTCAATTACGCTAAATTACATATGAATAGGGACGATATCTTCACTGAAAAGGCGAAAAACGACGATGAAAAATCAAACGGTTATAAAACGGCGCTCGAGTGTCTGATTTCAGCAAATTACCACTTTTCGGAAAGCTTGCGAAAATATACATGCGTCCGTGACCATTATGTAAATTTTTGAAATTCAGAATTACCAAAAAACTAAGGGAAGAGCCTCAAAACTTGAGTTGAAGTTTCTGATTAAGATTTTCATTTCTATTATTCAATCTAAGTAGCTCAATAAATTAGTTATATAATGAACTTGTAGAATACTAATTTTTACTATTTTTTGGAATTTTTTTTACTATTATTTATGGTTTATGAAAGATGGCACAAAATCGGTCTAATGTAGCGTAGTTTAGCGTATTTCATTATAATTAGCGAAATTAGTGTAATTTAGCATAATTCAACATAATTTAGGGTAATTTAATGTAATATAGTCAACATAATTTCAAGTAATCTAGTGTATTTTAGTATAAATATGCTAATTATAAATCAAAAGAAGTAATCTAACGAATAATTTAAACAAAAAATTCAAATTTTCAGTGTTAAATTTTATTATTTTGCTCTTCATTGTGTGTCTCAAAAAAAAAAAAGAGTAAACCGGCCGCCAGTTTGGACATTTTTAGCGAAAGTCGGGAATTCTGAGCATAAATATTAATTTCTAATTAACTTTGGATATCAATAAAAATCTCGGAAGATAGTCTATTGAAAAGAATGCTAAGTCACCCTCTAAAAATTATATTTTTACAATTTTTGTATGCGTTAATATTTTTAGCACTTCTTATAAATTAAAATTACACTACACTTAGATTTTCTATTCTCCAATCTTAATTTTCTAATTCCTTCTGTTATAAATGTATTACAATGTCTTTTAAGACTATAATATATAAAAGTAAAGAGCTTGTAAGATAAATATATATTATGAAGATAAAATCTAATAAAATATTAATTATATTCTACCAAAACAATCAAGCATAATTGATGAAATCTGGACTAGCAGCTAACCCAAAACCGCTAACTCAATTATTAATCCAACATTTTATTAAATTAGCGAAATAGCTACTAACTCAAAAGAGAGCACACAGAAAAACTTATCTAAACACAAAATAAGAAATCCGAGTTAACGCTATTCCTGAGTTAGCGCTATTCTCAACTCAAAAAATTTGATAAGATTACTGGATATTAACATCTCCTATTTTCATTTGCACACTGATATAAATATTTTCATTTGCAAACGGTAAAATAATTTGTTATTATTATTAAAAGACAAATATGGCGTTGTCTTGGCCTACTTGCCTAATAAAAAAATATAAAATACAGCAATTTTGAAAACAACAATATCAGTGGGTTTCCCTCCTATGTCTTATCACGGATGTAAAGGTCATTGGCCATTGGCCTAATAAACAACACTTGGATGTAAAGGTCTCCAAATAGGTTTTTTTCTCTCTCTCTCTCTCTTGTATAGTATCTGAGCAAGACCCTCTGTCACTGTCAGTCGACAACACTACATACAGATACAGGTCTTGCTTAATTTGAAAATTAAAATTAATGTTCTCTTAGGTGAAACTGTGAAAGCTTAGGCCGTGAAACATGCATGCCCATTTTCCCTTGAATGCAAACAAAAAATAAATATTCAAAACCGGGACATGTTACTTCTTACTTGGTGCTTAATTATGCATGTCAGAATCAGCAAATAAGTGTCATGACCATCTCAATTTTCTCAACTTTAACACCTTATTATATTATAGTTTTGCATCCATGTCAATTTATAGTATCACCATCTCAATTTATTATATTATAGCTAGTGTTACCATCTTAATTTTCGATACCATTTTCAAGCACACTTTTTTTCCTTTCAAATAAAAAGTCCTTTACATATGGCTCTCAAACATATTAATACAGAAAATCTCATAAAAATAAAGTCCTTTTTTTCTACGGAAGCAGAGCGCGTCCAATAGGCATTAAATCGGTTCGATGTCCACTTAGAACTATCTGATTCGCACCGCAAACACTTTATTCACACGAATCTTAAAGCTACGCTCACGAATTCCATGACAACAGGGTGGATCACTCGTGCCTAGGGTAATGGAGAATTCGTATCCAGTAGGGTACCGCACAAGGAAATCTTTTAGAATGATTCTCTAATTAATAAATTTAGACCGTTTTTTAAACTTTGCATGAATCTCAAAGCACAAATAATATTGCCCCAACGCTAGCTCGAATCTCAAAATGGCTAGAATAAATCTCAAACCGTAAAATAATAATCTCACCGTGGAGTACTACAGAGAATACTGATCCGGATAATGAATATCTCGGTGAGTTTTCCTATTTGATGGAACACGATGTTTTCTTTATTTTTGTTTTTTTGTTTGTGCTGATAAGAACATATTACTTGTTCTTTTTCTTATTTTTGTTGATAAGAACATATGGCAGCTTGTTATAATTCAAAAAATTTAAATTTTGTATGTAGACGCATTACTAAGGTAGATTGATTTCAACTGTTTGGATTCTTCATTTAAAATCAATTCGATAGGTTTTAGAGTTGAGTTCACAAAGGAGCTTAGTGAATTTAAGAATACTCTAGTTCTACATGTAAACGTGTCATTCATAAAGTAGATGAATTTCAACAGTTTGAATTTTTCATTTGAAGTCAATTCGATATGTTTAGAATTGAATTCATAGAGTTTGATGAACTTAAGAACACCCTGGTTATACTTATATACATGCGTCAAATAAATAGTTATGAATATAAAATAAATAATTAAATAAAATAGGCAGAACATGTAGGACGTACTGCCTCGTTAGCTCTGCTTCTGAAGGCGATTAAGAAGGTGATTCTGAAGACGAGGGTTTGAGAGTCGTTCTCTCGCTTGGCTCCTCCGCCCCGCCTCCTCCACCTATCTAGTCCATCTAGTTCACTTCGCCTCGTTCCATTCGAGTGGATGATTCTATCTAACGAATCTGATCGTCACTCGACGTCCCGCCTCATTTCATCCTAGCAGGTGCTTCCGTCCAACGGATCTGGTCACTGCTTGTCGGTCTATCTCGCCTCACTCCAACCAAGCAGGTGCTTCCGTCTAACGGATCTGGCCACCGCTCTTCGATCCGACTCGACTCTCCAGGTTCGACTGAGGGTGTTGTGAATTCGTTCCACCCCCTCTCCCTGTAGTATCTACTATAGTTATATTTATGAATAAGGTACGTGTTTTCATGGTTGTTGCTGATGATGATGATGCAAAGAGTTGTCTTCTTCTTCCTCTTTCCTCCATTGGGACCTCTGAGTGGTGATTGTACTGGTCCGGTTGATTCTTTTTCTGATCCGGTTTGATTCAGTGCCTTCTCGGCTGCACATTCCTCTGGACGGTGTTGACTTGGAAAAGTAAAAGATGCGGTGTAGTCACACTCATTCTACTGCTGCGTTTGCATACCAAGAGAATAAACAAGCCCATTGACTTGCTAATCTGGCGTTAACTGAACAATTTGCAACTACTGGTTTTACTTTTCCTCTTCTCTTTAATTTTTAGCAGCGAGAGATTTTACATGTAGTTCAGTGTGTAGGACGCTATCTTTGTGTAATAATGATACTATGCTGGAACAAACTCTGCATTTAAATTTCAAATTCACAACCTTTGAGAAGGACGATGTTACCCTTTACCTAATTAAATTAAAGACCCATTTTTGTGGCTAGTTAGAGTTATAATCTTTAAAACTAACCAAACTAAACATTCAACTTCAAAGGTACTCTTTAAGAACCAGATTGATTTTATAATTGAAACAGTCATCCCCTGGAATTAAGATGCATGCACAGATTGAACAATAAGAATCCATTTTGTTTCCCAATGCCAACAAAGTAAAATCCTCCATATACAAATCAAACTCATACTCTGAAAGTAATTGTATCCACCCAAAAATAAAGTGTCTTGACCAACTTTATATATATCTGATAGAAACGTGTCATATAAAATCTTATGTAGGGACCAATGCCTTGGACAATTTCTACTATTCTCATTACACTTCCAATATCTCATACTTTTCGAAAGTTCAAACTGTCGTATTCATACTAAAATATTCATACTAAAATATCTTTGGAATAATTTTTTTTAATATTTTTTAAGATAGATACAAAATTATTTTTTTTGGACCTTTCAAAAACAATGATTTTTTATCTATCTAAGAAAAGAGTAAAATTATTTCAAAAATTATAAAATTTTGTCAATGAAGATATAATATATCAGACATGATGAAATATGAAAAATATGAGGTATTGGAATCCTTCTTTTTTTAAATAAATATGTAGTGGGACAATTGTATACATATCGTGTGGGATCAATTGACCCCATTCTTTGCTATAAAAACATTGTTGTTCAATTTTATACATATTTTTGTAGAGGAACCAAATTTAATTACTAACATAAGCCACATAAAATATTTTCATTGATGACCTCCCGTACATTTAAAATAATAAATTGAAACAATAAATTTAAAAACTTATAAGACCTTAATTTAACTACTCATATTAATGAAAGCCTTATCATTTATAAAAAAACTTGCAATTTGCAATGCAGCGTGTTTAATGACCTTTAATGAAACATCAAATTACACTATAATTGTTTAAACTTAATCGTAAATATCTTTTTTTTGAATAATTTTATACTTGATAAAAAAATATTGTAGAAATTGTCAACTCGTTGTCAATAGATTCTAATCCAGAAAAAACTTATTCAATCTTAGAATATAAATATATATATATATATATATATATATATATATATATATATATATATATATATATATATATATATATATATATATATATATATATGGGATTTTGCTAATATGCTACGCGTATATAAAGGCCCTCTGTGCTACGGCTCACTTTTTGAGTTTTCAAAATCCTAATGGTCGATCCGAACCGTTCAACATGATCTCCATATGAATATGTACTTGCAAACCAAATTTTACATTTTTTAGAATTTTTTTACTATTTATTAAGCCACTTTGAAAAAACACTAATTTGTACACAACAGTAAACTTTTCTGGACCATTGGATCAGCGATTTTCAAAGTGGCTTAATAAATAATAAAAAAATTCTAAAAAATGTAAAATTTGGTTTGCAAGTACATATATATATGGAGATCATGTTGAACGGTTCGGATCGACCGTTAGGATTTTGAAAACTCAAAAAGTGAGCCATAGCACGGAGGGGCTCTTATATATGCGTAGCACTGTCCATATATATGAGGGTTCAAATGCCTCCATTTTTCATGCCTCCACCATGCCTCCATTTTTAAAAACTTTAATAACTCAAAATTTGAAACTCAAAAGTCAAAATAAAACCATTGGATATGATCTACATCATTTTATCTATACACGTGTAAAAAATTATGACATTTCAATTTTATTTTAGTTGTCATCAAGAGCTTGTAAAAAATGTACTAATGTGAATAATTTCTAGACGTTGATTTTTTAACTTATTGATTCACATAAAAACAAAATTAAAATGTGATAATTTTTTATGAGCACATAGATAAAATGATGTAGATCATATCCAACGGTTTTATTTTGATTTTTTTAAGTTTTAAAATTTGAGTTATTAAAGTTTTGAAAAATAGAGGCATGATGGAGGCACAAAAAATGAAGGCATTTGAACTATTCTCATATATATATATATATATATATATATATATATATATTTTAGGAACAAGAGGGGTCAAGCCCCACTTTATGTTTAACCATAATCGGTTACAGGTGTGGAGGTTCTCAGAGTGAGAATCTAGTGATGTGTGTTTGAAAGAAATATAAAAAAAAAAAAACAGAAAAGAAAAGAATTCTAAAGGATGCTACGTGTTCAGGGAGATGAAAAAAAAATACAAGATACAGAATTGCTATTTTTGTATAGCTTTATTTTTGTTTTCTTTTATTTTTAGAATATACCCACCCATAAAAAAATTATTCTGGTTGCATCTATCCGTTTAATACATTATCTGGATGAATTCTATAGAAAGGCAAACAGTTTTAAGTATAGAAGATAGCACAACATTTAATTAACATAACTATCCTTTTCCCCATTGCTAAGAACTTAATTTTCTTTCCAAACAGATAAAATCAATTATAGGGCTGCAAACGAACCGAACCGAACCGAACTCACCTTCAGTTTGAGTTTGGTTTGAATTAATTTCGAACGAACTCAATTTCGAACTAACTCAATTTCAAATCGACTTTTTTACGAACTCAATTTCGAACTTTTACGAACTTTGTTACGACTTACGAGTTATGACTTATGGCTGTGCCATAGTTCAAAATTACAACACTTCAATAAAAACTCAGGTATTCTGAATTCTAATTACACAATACACCAAAGTTTATATCAAAGTTTATTACAAATACCAAAATTTATATCAAACACCAAAGTTTAGTATAATCAAAGTTCAGTACAATCCAAAGTTTTCCAAATAGCCAACAGGAGCAACATCACCAAAGTTTTCAAATATCCAAAGTATTTAAAGTGCAATTTAAATATCAATAGAAGTACAGGACAATCACCAAAGTCTAAGAATTATTACAAACCCAAATATTATCCTAAATAAAATATTAAAGTTCATTATCAGCGGAAATCAACGGTTCACATTTGAGTTAATTTCGAATTAAGTTTGGTTTGCGAACCTATTTCGAACGAACTAGGTCCAGTTTGAGTTTGGTTTGAATTAATTTCGAATTAAGTTTGGTTTGAATTAATTTCGAACGAACTCAATTTCGAATCGAACTTTTTACGAACTTTTTCGAATCAAACTTGAATCGAATTACGAACTATGAATTTTTTGTGCAGCCCTAATCAATTATGAATTCATGTCTTCATCAAAAAGTTATGAATTTCATGTATTAATTCCATCCAAGTATAGTTGCTCTGTATAGTTTTTTCCTACTTAGCAATTCAAAATGGAGGCAAAATAAGTTGCTTTATTAATAAAGTTATTATGTTTTGGCATAATGTAGAAATAGTTATTATGTTTTGTCCAAAGGGCTTTGGACAAAGCATCATTCAAAGTCAAGCTTAAACATCCGATTTACATTGAGATTCGTGCAAATATATTTAAAACTTAATAAATTTAAATGGCTACTTGAATCTAAATGTATGTACGAATTGCAGATCAGACGGTTTAGATATGGTTTTGGATGAGACTTTGTTCAAAGCCGTTTGGACAAAAACCCCTCCACAAATGTAGAAATAGGTGAATTTATCCACTGCTTTAAAAAAAAAAAAATGTTTTGGCATAATTAACTTTCAAACCAAATATCCCTCAAATATTGCCACAACAACCATTTTATATTTTAAAATAACAAGTGGATCACAGGATCAGCCTTCAACCATATATAACTACGTACCCTTTTGTAAACTAAATTTGTTTAGATGACTCATCACTCGTCCCATTTCCGTGTAAAGTATTGAAGAAATACTATGCCTAGTCATCCTAAAAACCTTTATCCCTGTGATGGCGAAATCAGGAAAAAAAAATACATGCGCATGATCAGTGTAGGAACCAGAAATGATTGGTAGGGGGGCCTAACTAGTTTTCTCGTCATCTCGTCGCGGAGCTCAGTAGCCAGAGACTGGCTAAGGGGGGCCACTGCTAGTTTTCTGGGCCAAGGCTCAGGCCTTGGTTCCACCCCTGCGCATAATTAGAGTGGGAAAAATGGCACGGCGGAGCCGGCTCCGTCACGGAACAGCACAGTTACGGCACGGAACGACACGACACGCGTGTCAGTTACGTGCCGTGACTCGCGTGTCCCGTACCGTGACTATTCGCGTGTCGTGTCCATCTTATGAAACTTTGACACGGCACGGCACGTGAAAGATTTAATCACGGCACGACACGTAGTCACGCGAGTCACGTGTAATTAGGATCATTAGATATTGATTTAATGGTGAATCTTGAATAAACTAACTTAAATTATGATTAAATGGTCAAGCGAGTCACGCAAGTCACGTATGGTCACGGCATGGTTAGGTACGACGTGACTCACGTGGCGTGACCATTCGCGAGCTGTGATCACCCCCTTGACATTTTGGTCACGGCACGGTATGACACGTGAAAAATTAACTTGATCACGGCACGACACGAGACCAAAGTCACGGCACGGTACAGCACGACATGTTTTTTCCACTCTACGCATAAACAATAAATATTGAATTAATGTATTTTGTCATGATGAGAAGCAGAGTCGGACTTTCTGCCTATATAAATCAATTCTATAAAAAAATTATACTACAAATAAGAATCAATATTATATTACACGAAGTATTTTACTCTAAACAATATAAAAAAATCATATACAAGTACAAAAATGTTTAAAAAACACAAATGGAGTCAATCGACACCCATTCCCTCTTACTAGCTCCATAGTGTGGTCATAATGTTCTCTTTTTAAAAATATATTGGATTTAACGAGTATTAAGCAGTGTTGTAAAAAATGGTCTTAATGGTCAATTAAACGCTAGTTTAGTTGTTAACAACGGTCAAGCCGTTACGAATACACTAATCAAAGGTCTGTTAAAGAATTTTTCCAATTAATCAGCCAATTATTCCCGATTATTCCGTTTATTCCCTTTTAATCGTCTATTTATTCCCGTTTATTTCAGTGAATATTTATTTTCACATTGCTTTTTTTTCAGTGATTGTGTGTGATAATAAGTTTCATAAATCATGTATTGTAGTTTTATTTGTGCTTGGATATACATCTAATATTTTTTATATATGATTTTTCTTCTTAAATTGATTAATTCTTCTATTATTCATATGACATATATTTTTCTTACTCACTGATGTATTTTTTTCCATTAGTATGATATGTTCATATATGAAATTTAGTTGTTATCATAAACTAAATTTAGTGATTTTATGTTGGAATGTTTGATTTCTTTTAAATAATATGTTATTAGTATTTGAAAAACTTAATTTTCGATTTTATTTTTTGTATTAAATAAATGTGTTACTTACACATGTTAAGTGCGTATGTGTTGTTAAAAAGAAATAAGCGTAGTGTCATGTTATAATAATATAACTAAGTTAAATTAAGTTTATTTGATAAGTTAAATGAGTTAAATAAATCATTTTTAATAAATTATGAATATATACACATCATTTTAATGAAAATAATTAATCGGCCTCATAATTTCTATTAATCAGCCGCATATCGATTAATCGCTTGTCGGTACTCCGTCCATCCGACAAGCGCATACTTGTTATTTACAACACTGGTATTAAGTATAGTATTTATTATCTTCTTTCAAAAAGGAAGATATAATATTTATTATCATGGATTTAAAGAGTAAAATAACACTTTCGTTGATTTTATAAATTTAACAATAACATTACCAGAAACAACTTGAAATTTCCAATATGAAATTTATTGTGTTTTGACTATTTTATCACGTGGAGAGTTAAAATACATTGTTGGTTTTGTGCTCAACTATACCCACATCTTTATCTCTATTCTCAAATTTCAAACAGTCGATTCGAACTGCTCAACATGATCTACATATTAAAATGTGCTTAGAGACCAAATTTTATATTTTTTAAAATTTTTTACTATTCTTTTAGATAGGTACAAAATCACTGCTTCCGGACCATCAAAAAACAGTGATTTTGTACCTATCAATACAAATAGTAAGCAAATTCCAAAATATATAAAATTTGGTCTCTAAGTATATTTTAATATGAATATCATGTTGAGTGGTTCGAATTGACTGTTTGAACTTTGAAAACAAAGATATAAATGTGATTTATGGTTGGAGCACAAAATAAAAGATATAAATGTGTATTTTAACCATACTCTTTTATCATTTATATATCAAACTAATCTTTCAGATTTCAACTACAAAAAAAAAAAAATGAAACAACTATAATAGTAAGGAACATCATAAAACTAAAAAATTTAAAAAATTATCTTAACAAAATAATATCTCCGCTAAAAGGTAGGCAACTTGTCCATTAATTGTTTCCAATAGAAGTGGAGAGCATGTCCTTTTACACATTAAATTATGGGGATATACGTCTGTTCATTAATTTTTGGAGACCAACTACTTGAGGCAAATTTATGATGAGAGCGATAGGCTTAGTCACTACTGACTAGACAAGACTAGACAATCATGCTCTAATCCCCATCTTGCTATTATCTTCTACTAAAATTCACTTTCAGATCATCTAAAATTGAATGATTTTGAATTGGAACAATGCAATGCAATGCAATGCAATGCAACCATATATGTATCTCCCATGGACGACAACATGAATTGTGCGTTTACATTCATGTAAGGCAGGTACTTTAAAAGCTACTAAAAAGCAAAACCCCACTTATCTACATAATCTCTTATTTTGAAATTTATTAGAGAAGCACTTTAATTTGATTGCGCGTTGGGACCGGATAAAATTAAATTTATCTTTTCAAATCAAAAGTTTAACTTTTCCTTAATGACCAAGTTTCTTTATTAATAAGTTATAAGAGTGAGGATATGATACTATGCATAGCGCGGATTGATCTGTACTATGAATCCATATTTTTATTTTTCAAGTTCAAATAGTTAATATGAAATATTCAACATAATCTCCATATAAAAATGTACTAACATACTAAATTTTATATTTTTTTAGAATTTGTTTACTATCTTTTTAGATAGGTCGAAAACCACTGCTTTATTGTCCATACTTTATAGATCAAGTGATTTTCTAACTATTTAAAAAAATAGTTAAAAGTTTGTAAATAAAAAATGAAAAATTTGTTGTATAAGTATATTTTTTTTATATGAAGATCATGTTGAACGGTTCATTAATTGTTTGAATTTTGAAAATGAAGTTATTAATTCTTATTACAAACCATTTTATAATAAAGAAAACTGGAGAAGAGCACTGATCTGGCCCAATACAATTTGAAGAAAACCAGAGCCTGAAGCCCAGATTGGTAGCCCATGTAAGTTTATAAACAAATTGGGCCTATCAACAAAACGAATTGGTAATGTTAATGTTTGTCCGAAATGAAAATATTAACATCCACCTTATTAAATTTGTAAATGGACTTCCGAAATGACACTTGCAACTCCGAATCATGCCGAGTATCAGATTGGTTATACGGTTCACTTGAGAGTAGGTCCGATGGGTTAATCACTATCGATTTACTTTAAAATTCATGCGAAATGCTTTAAACTTCGTGCGTGTCTGTTTCAATTTTCGTGAGCACAAATCTTAAATTAAATCAGACGGTCATCATGCTCGATGACTGTTTCAATTTTCGTGCGCACAAATCTTAAATTAGGTCCGATACTCCATTCTCTATACGGTTAAGCCGTTATTATTTAGCAAGAGCAACAGCTGAGGTTTATGAAAGAAATTAAAAGAAATTGGCTCTCACCTTTAATTTTGACAATCACTATTCTAAATTATACAATCAGCGACAATCAATCGTTCGACTGTTCAATTACGATTTATTCCTCAATTTAAGCATGGGATGATTGTAGCATCCTTGATAAATTTATCCATGCTTAAATACTTGTATGAATTAATATTTACGATTTCTAACATCAATTTTAGATTGAAAATACATTATTTATTACTTCATGCTGTTTGCTACTTGTCACGTATTAGAGCTGCACAAAAAATTCGTAGTTCGTAATTCGATTCGAGTTTGATTCGAAAAGGTTCGTAAAAAATTCGATTCAAAATTGAATTCGTTCGAAATTAACTCAAACGTGAACTGTTAATTTCCGCTGATAATGAACTTTAATGTTTTATTTAGAATAATATTTGAGTTTGTAACAATTCTAAGACTTTGGTTATTGTTCTGTACTTCTATTGATATTTAAATTGTACTTTGAATACTTTGGATATCTGAAAACTTTGGTGATGTTGCTCATGTTAGCTATTTTGAAAACTTTGGATTCCGTGATTGTACTGAACTTTTATTGATTGTACTAAACTTTGGTGTTTGATATAAATTTTGGTATTTGTAATGAACTTTGATATAAACTTTGGTATACTGTGTAATTAGAATTCAGAATGCCTGAGTTTTTATTGAAGTGTTGTAATTTCGAACTATGACCCAGCCATAAGTCATAACTCGTAAGTCGTAACAAAGTTCGTAAAAGTTTGAAATTGAATTCGTAAAAAATTAGATTCGAAATTGAGTTCGTTCAAAATTAATTTAAATCAAACTTAATTCGAAATTAATTCAAACCATACTTAAACCGGAGCTAAGTTCAGTTCAATTCGGTTCGTTTACAGCCCTAAACGTATAAATACAAATAGTTTAAATTAATGCACATGGGCACATGGGGCCATGGGCAAGTTGGACTGTTGGAGCAACAGACACCGTACATACATCGATGCATATATATAGGAATAGGATCATACCAACCCATGTGAGCATGGCAGAGAATCGGAATCTCTCCTCAATAGGTAGGGAATAGGGACTAGGGTGGCAAGAATTCATATTAAAATCCAAACCGATACAAACTAAACAGCAAAAAGCCAGGGAATCAAATCAATCAAAGCCAGCATCTCAGAAACAAATAGCCAGATAGATAGATAGGTAGCTTCAAACAATAAATTATGAATACAAACTCGTCTCAGGTCATCAGATAAAATGAAACCCTAAATTTGTTATTTAGTCTAGAAAAGCTTGTAAGGAGAGGCATCCAAAGGATGGATTAGGTATGTCAGAACCAAGGCCACCACCATCAACACATATGCAATTCCTTGATCAATTGAAATTCCTGTAATTAATCAAAATTAGAAATAAATATAATAAACTTTTTTCTTCATTTTGTAACCTACCAAAAAATTGTTCAATTTGGTGCCCTGAATTTGTGAATTTTGTGCAATGCAGGTTATAATCCATGACCTTGTACCAAAATTTTGAGTGATAATTGGATACAGTACAATCATTCGGGGTTTCTGGAGAAGAAGGAGATTCGATAAATGTTTTGAGGCGCACGTCCAATAGATTTGGCAAGCATCATTTCCAGATCTAACTTTTACCCCAAAAATGAAACAAATAACAAGATCCATGAACTCACCATCGCTCTGCGGTGAAGGAGCTGGGGCCTGTTGCGCCATGGCTGGGGCGACGACGCTAAGCACCAAACCTAGCACGAGAACTAACCCCAAAGGAAATCTCGCCATCTCGTCTAGTAAAATTGCACAAACAACCTCTGAAAATTTGCAATCGTACGGATCAGCTCCCTCTCTCCTTCGCTTTCCCCCCTCTCAGCTTGAGCCTTGAGAGAGCAAAGAAGAGAGAGAAATGAGGTGCTTTGAAGGATTCTCAGCTTGGTTAACTTTTTGCCTTTTTTTTCTTTTCTTTCATAAAATGAAACAGTTCCTAGAGATGCGTCGCCACAGCGTTGGCGATGACACGATTTATAAGCGAAAATTGGGGTGGCATTGTCCGTTATGACCCAAAAACTTGACTAAACTTGGTGTACTATATATATGAAATAGAACCTCCATTGTTTGAATTTACTAACAAGGAATTAACATTGTAAAATATTATTGTCTTTTGTAATAGTTTATTGACCGAATTTTTATTTATAACACATCTTCAAAAAAAAAAAAAAAACCAAAAAATCACCGTTTTTGAAAATTTCGAAATGTATCATGGCCGCACCGGTGTTGTGCAGACCTATTTAATAGAGACCGCACAATGCCGGAGCGGACCCTCTTCTTTTATATTTTTTTTTATCGTAAATATTTATTTGTTTGGTTAGGGTTTTGTTTTTAAAGTTGTTTAATTGTTTTTTGTTTTAAAGGTCGTTTAATCTGAAATTTTTGTTCGTTTGTCTCATCAAATATAAAGAAGCACTAATAATAAATATAAATGAGCCATATAAAGAAGCATACAATAGAACAATATAATGCTAATGTTCTCACGAGTATATTAAAAATACATCTAATAAACCAAAAATAAACAATGTTCTTATGAATACAATTAAAACTAGATAAACATCCAATCCATTGATAGACAGACTCTCAACCTGCAAATTTTGAAATAGTGACTGTTAAATTTGATTGTTGTAATATTTTATTAAAAGTTAAAATTGATTAGTAAAAAAAATTAACTACCTCGTGCATCTCGAGCAGCTCTGTTCAATATTTCTTGTGTATCTCGGTTGGCTTGGTGACCTCTTCTCCTCTTATTTAGTAAGTCCAACCACATCCGAATCCTGTTATGTCGTCTTCTACCCAAAGAATCATTTTTATCGTCTGGAACAAGGACATGACTCTCGTTTTCAGGCCATTCCGACTGATTTTCATACACATGCCATTCAGCCCTCCATGTGTTGATCAGTGTCTAAATATAATAGTAGTGACTTACAAATATGCTAGGATCGATGCCTCGAAGACGGCGCATGGACAGAACATGAGAGCACGGTATTATGTCCAATTGAGGCTTCTGGCATGTGCATACACCGTGTGATCATCCCTAATGATCACCGTGTATTTGAAATTGGCCTTGGTAAACCGGCCAGAATCGTCAGGTATGAAAGCATGAACTCTCTCTTGTGTGGAGGTTACCTCGAACTCATTGTAGCTGCCAAACCCCCCAAGCGTCTTCATAGTATCGAACCTCTCGAACCGTCTGTTAATAAGCTACGAAAAATTGAAAAATAATAAAGAAGTCAGATTTTTTTTTAACAAAGTTACTAAAAAGTTATGAAGAAAAAACTACAAATAAAAATACCTGATACACACGACACAAGAACTGTTGACCTTGACTGGTTTCAAATTCCGCTTTGGCCCTCATTTGCGCAAACCATGTGAGACATTTGTAAAATGTGTCTTCAATTATTGCTGCCACCGGTAACTTACGAGATGACTTGAAAACATTATTTAGCGACTCTGAACCGTTTGTAGTTATAAGGCCCCAACAGTAACCACCATCCAGCGCTTGGAATATCTTCCATGGTGGTTTCGGACACTTGTTCTCATCTTGATCCAAATACTGACCCACACCGTCCAGCTAATTGAGAGCGCGGTTACATACATCCCTCATTGCTTGCATTCTTTGCTCGTATCTCCTTATTTTCCTCTTAGCCACACATATCCTAAAAAACTTGATTGCCGCCTCAGTGCAACCGTTCTTCTTCATGTTCTCTGCTATGTGAGTAGCACAAAGACGGTGAACACATTGATTCTCATCCTCATCGTTCCATCCCAGATCATCTTGTCGGAACACCTTCTTGATACCCTTGTCCCTATCAGTGATTACACACATGAATCTGGCGAATTATGTTGCGTCGCAACCAATGCATGGACCACGCACAATCTTTGAAACTCTCTGATTCTACCAGTGAAAAAGCCAACTGGAGAAGCTGATTTTCTACATTGTACTCGGTTGCAATCAACAATTTACCTGTGTTAAAACAATCAACTTAATTTCATAAGAGCCGAAATCAACTAAATTAAATAAAGTTAATTAAATAAATTAGTTATCTTTGTACCGGCTTGACAGAAAACATGCATCAACGGTGATAACTGGTCTGATGTGTTGAAAAGCAGCTATGAACGGTCCAAATGCCCAAGCCTCCCTATAGAAATACTTGTATGATCTAGGTTTACTGGTGGGAAATGAGGTCACCTCAAACAATGTTTCTGTAAATAAAAAAAAATTAAGTTCAATTGTTGATTTTGTTACAATGACGTAAAAAAAGAAGGAACAATATAGTACGTGGGTTCTTTCTCTTGATTGCCTCCAACAACGGAACTATAAGAGCGTATGATCCCTCCCAACTACCAAATTGGCGGGCAATTGCCAACTCACGGTCACGCCACAGTTCGTTGTATGCTGGTATCTGACCGCTGTATCTTTCAGCAACAATGATCCTGACAGCTTGATACTCAAATCAACATCGTTCCCCATGTAAGCCGATATGAAATCGGCAACCATACTAGCCGATAACTGTGCATGATCTATTCTTGTATCATCCGCGTGACAGGAATGTTTTGTTGGGCACTTGGAGACACGCCATTGTGTACCGTAACCGGTGGCCTTTGCGAGTATGTACTAGCCACATCTATCTTTGTTGCAAAATATGTGAAACCTGACAATTGCGCTCTTCATTTGCTCTTTTGAGTCATATGTTTGTCTCTTAGATAATTCATTCTCATATCTGCTCTCCTTCCAAACAAATCTGAATTTGCTTCCTGAAACCCTGATGTGTTATTGAAAGCTGAAATCGGGTGCTGAAACCCGCGATCCATTATCTGAAACTCACGATTGACCCTGAAAGTCCTCTCTCGTCCAAGCACAGGCCCGGTATCTTCCTCATCACTATGATCTCTCATACCCTCACGATCAACATCACCCCAATTTTCCTCTGCCTCTAGTAATTCCGGATCAACTGTTTCATCCGGATCACAAGATTGACCCCAATGAGTGGTCCGACTAAATAAAGGCTGGTCAGTCTGGGGTGGGGCCCAACGGGTGGGTTACTCTGACTACGACCCTGAATTAACCTCATAACTAGGTTGGTACGTCGGGCTCTGGTAACCTCCACATATAGGTCAATTATCTTGTATGCACTCTCAGAAAAACTCATGGTTTTGTTGTACAATACCTGTCAGACTATCTCATTTTGAATTAGAAAGAGTTGAAACCAGATTTGTGCTGAACTAGTCGGCATGCTAATTTTGGCCTCAATTTTAAGGTCATACTAACCCTAATCCAATTCCAAACTCTGACATATACTCGATTTAAGCCTCACATAACCAGTACCGAGATTTTTATTAATATCCAAAGTTTAATAGAAATTAATATTTATGCCTAGAATTCTCGGTTTTCGCTAAAAATGCCCAAACCGGCCATTTTATGGCCGGTTTACTCTCCTCATAAGCCGGCCATAAAATGGCCGGCTTACTCTTTTTTTTTTTAGATACACTATGAAGAGCCAGATAATGAAATCTAACACTGAAAATTTGAATTTTTTTGTTTAAATTATTTGATAGATTACTTCTTTTGATATATAATTAGCATATTTATACTAAAATACGCTAAATTACTTGAAATTATGTTGAATTACACTAAATTACACTAAATTACGCTAAAATACGGTAAATTATGCTAAATTACATATGAATAGGGACGATATCTTCACTGAAAAGGCGAAAAACGACGACGAAACTTCAAACGGTCATAAAACGGCGCTCGAGTGTCCGATTTTAGCAAATGGCCACTTTTCGGAAAGCTTGCAAAAAGACGCATGCATCTGTGACTACTACGTTGTTTTTTGAAATTCAGATGCCAAAAAACAAAGGGAAGAGCCTCAAAACTTGAGTTGAATTTTCTAGTTAAGATTTTCATTTCTATTATTCAATCTAAGTAGCTTAGTAAATTAGTTACATAATGAACTTGTAGAATACCAATTTTTACTATTTTTAGAATTTTTTTACTATTTTTTATGATTCATGAAAGATGGCACAAAATCAGTCTACTTTAGCGTAATTTACCGTATTTCAGCATAATTAACGAAGTTATTGTAATTTAGCGTAATTTAACGTAATTCAACATAATTTATTGTAATATAGTGTAATTCAACATAATTTCAAGTAATCTAGTGTATTTTAGTATAAATACGCTAATTATAAATCGAACAAGTAATCTAACAAAAAATTTAAACAAAAAATTCAAATTTTCAGTGTAGATTTCATTATTTTGCTCTTCATAGTGTCTCTGAAAAAAAAAAGAGTAAGTCGGCCATAAAATGGCCGGCTTGGGCATTTTTGGCGAAAATCCAGAATTCTGGGCATAAATATTAATTTCTATTAAACTTTGGATAGTAATAAAGATCTCCGTAATCAGTACCCGGCAATATTAGAATCACAGTAACAGGTCCGATACTATAATAAATCCCATTAAGACATGTTAAAACATCCCCACCAGTATAAATGGATACCATAAGAGCCATTTTACAATCCAATACACAAGAAACCTAAAATTAAAAATTAACTAAATTAATTATTAACCTACTGAAATTTAAAAAAAATAAAAAGAAGAGAAAAAAAAACTTACAGATCAGAGGCTGTTGTCCAGGAGAGAGAATGGGTGAGAGTGTGAAATGAATTTCTCTCTCCTGGACGGATTATAAAAGAAGAGAGTCCGCTTCGGCATTGTGCGGTCTCTATTAAATGGGTTCGCACAACACCGGTGCGGCCATGGTACATTTCGAAATTTCCGAAAACGGTGTTTTTTTGGTTTATTTTTTTTTAAGCTGTGCTATAAATAAAAATTTTGGGTTTATAGATCAATATTAATATCGAAATTTGTGAAATTTATATGAAAAATATTGATTCAGGTCGAATTTATTGACCCGGATCCGATCCTACTATGTAATTCGATTACTTATTTAATATAAATTTATTTATTTATGCAATTGATATAAATTAATATGTAATATAGTAAACCTTCAATTAATGCTAAAATCAAGTTAAATTTTTAAATCGGATAAAAAATTTAAACCTGTACCAGACTCATTTAACCATCAAATAGGTTCAAATCGAATCCAATTGAAAATTGAAAATCCAGGCTGGAATCCTAGCTGGTGCCATACCCACTGGTGGGCCCATGACTTCCCACGTGGTGGGATCACCTGGTTTATATTATATTAACCTTTTTCTTATTTATTTGAATAAATTCAATTGTTGCTGATTGGTTCAAGTTTTTTTTCCGTTGGAATTGCCGTTGTATCTGGCGTTACATGTTGACCAGTTCCTTCACTGGTTCTTTGTATCTGATATATTGTAGAGAAGCGTGTAATCATTTCCTAAACCAATTTAAAAAGAACATGAACATTGACTAGTTTTAAACCGAAATTTTTATTAATATTTAAAAAATATTAAATTTCAAATCTACACCCTATGTAGAGGAATGTCGAAATCTGTCCAAACCGCAATTTATTTTTGCGGTTTTAGGCTGAATTACCGCAGAATTTTTTTGTGATTTGGACAGATTTCGAAATTCCTCTGCATAGGGTGTTGTTTTAAAAGAAGAATTGAAATCACCCCAGCCTTCTAATAAAATTATGAAACTTCTTCATTAGTTAAAATATAAAATGGGACAACCATTTAGTTTATGACATGTCCTGCATTATGTTGAGCAAAATGGAGATCAAAATTTCAGAACGGGATTAAAGCATCTAATAATTAACCTTTTTAGGTGTTACAAATGATTAAAAAAAAGAATGAAAGAAAAGGTTCAATGAATGACAGAGAGGCTTTAATTGATAATAAAAGGCAGACAAAAATATTGTTCTTGGGACCACAAATAATTAAATCTATTTTGAACAATTTGCTGTTCTTTTTTTTTTTTTGTATTTATTTCCCACTTCATACCAGCTTCAACCTTCGTAGAATGCGATAATAAATAAAAATAATAAACAAATAAAGATAAAAAAAAAACCATCTGCTATTTAAATGGTTCAATTTTGCTTAATCGATGTATGTTTGTAGTTAAGTATGAGAGAATGAAAGATATTACTTTCTTTATTTATTTGATTAACAATTTTTTCTAAAAATACAATTTTTATCTTTTATCCCCTCATTCTCCTTCACCATGTTTTTTCCAATATTTTGGAGGTTCTTTCGACTTCCGATTCTTCTTCAGCGTCTCAGGGATTCGGATTTCATTTGTTATGTTTATACTTTATATAATGTGATTAATAAGGAGTAGGGCTAGTATGATATCAGTGTCATATGGCACCAACTACAAAATTGATTGAATAGACTTCAAACGACTAATCTAAACCGTTCAAACCGATTTACTTTATGAGTGATGCATTTACATGAATTTTTTTTATATTTTCTAGTTATTTTAGTATCAAATCAAGCAGTCAAAAATATTAAAAAATGAATGCATTAAAATTAACTTAAAACTTAGACATTTGACCGCTTGAATTGATACTAAATAAATTCGAAAAATTATATATTTTGCATGTAAACGCACAACTACTGGAATATATCGGTTTGAACGGTTTGAATTCACCGTTTGAAGTCAATTCGGTAGGTTTTGAAATTGGTGTTATATAAGCTGAAATGACACTGATGTCATACTAGCCGGACTCGTTAATAGCAACAACTACAAATTTATCATTTGCAAGAGAACACAAATATAAAATTGTGACGTAGAGAACAGAAAACAATGCCAACTTGAATGTATGATCCCCATACGACTTGCACCCTTACAGGCGTGGGTAGTATCTAAGGCTCTAAGCATTTCTTTTAGCTAAGAAGAGTTGCAAGGAGATGTCTGAGAATTGCAATGATTTATTATGATAAGTTAGATTTCTTTTCTTCCAATAATAGAGTCAGAGTAACAGCACAGTGCTTCACAATTATGTAACCACCAAAATAATTTTACAATTCTGAGATGAACCTAAAGGTTGCACGAGCTCAGATCTGTATCACAGCAGCATACGCAAAACAAGTTTTATTAGTACATGGGAGTTGTCACTGGATATTAGCATCGACTTGTGGATAAACTATGACAAATGCAAAATATCTCAACACCAAAGTTAATACCACACAATATATTCTCCTCGAGAAAATTTGATAACTATAAATAGAGCTGCCTGAAATGGCACATGTCATGCCTCTTGTCCTCGAGGAGCAGACATGAACAGAAACTGCCGAAAGAAAGAAGAATAAGAACAACATAGCACAGCATCAATAATCCAAAAAATAAGTACAACAGACAACAGTAATCTCAGAGAGAAAGTTGGTATGTAAACCTTGTGGGCCATAGAATCGTGCAGATTGGTACCAATCCTAAATTAGCCTCGTAGATGAGTATAGAGATTAACCCTTAATAAGCTGTAAATTTGCACTTTAGGTCTTCAACAACAGAGAAGGCGAAAAAACAAAGAACGAAAATGGTGACATTTGGTATCACATTCTATAGACATCAGAATCTAGGGTTTACACCAGCATAACACTAGTTCTGATAAAGTAAACCTTCATTTTATTTTTACCTCAAATGACTTGCCAGATCTCTCAAATTCAAGCATGCTGAGCGCAACCTCGCAACTCTGGGAGACGATTGGTTCAGGATCCTTTGTAAATAACTCCAGGAGTTCTATGCTTTCGCTATCTATAAAAGATCAAAGAATAAAAGTTTTGAGATCCATCTCCAAGGAATAAATAACAAAACAGCTTTCAGGCAAAGAAAAGGAATATGCAAAACAAAGATTTTAGGGTGTCTCCAGTTATGATCAAGAGAAGATTGTGAAAGGGGACGCATGAACCTAGAAACATGATTACATTAACTTACTCTGTCTGATACGCTCACAACACATAATCAGGTGAAGCTTTTCCTATGATTAACTATAAGAGGCTATTAAGGCCCAATTTTCATTCAACCAAATAATAAACGTGGCAAAGGGAACAAATATGACTATTTAAGTAAAAAAAACAACAACAATGTACTCGTGCAATCCAAGAAAAGAGAACATAAGAAAAGGGACAGAAAATAGGAAAGAGCAATACCAGCAATTGAACCAAGAGCTTCGGCGGCTTCATGACGAACCATGGGATGCTCATTTTCATCTCGAAGTACCCTTGAAAGTGCAGCAGAAGACACCTTATTTTGAAGCTGACCCAATACATATGCGACCTGATAATGACCATTGTAATTATTTTACACAAGATAAAACTAACATAAAGGAGAGATAACGAATACAAAAGTACTGGGTTTAAAGACATTGTCACTCATTCAAGTTCAGTTCGTAATAATATTTTTTTTAGAAATGCCAATTATCGTGCATCTTAAATCATCTTTTATCACCAACCAATCCAGACTCAGGTCTCTCTTTTCTTACTTCATTTCTTTCTATATTTGGACTTATTTCTCAAAAAGAAGTTTTGAATTAAAATAATGCCAAAATTTTCTCTATTGAAGCTTTCTTAGTTACTACAGACTGTTTTCAAATTTAACAACTTATTGTAATGCAACATGTCTCAATTCTGATATTATATTTATAGTCCAGTAATTCTGATATTATATTTATAGTCCAGTAATTCTGATATTATAATTGTAGTCCAGTAAAGCACAATCTATGTGTCATTAAATGCCAATCAACTAATGATGAGGTGGCAATCTACATTGAGATAATAACCTTAATGATTGCCAACCTGAGTTTAGTGAAGTATGAACTCACATTAAGCTAAGTGTTGGGCTTCAAAAATAGAGATACAACATGCTAACATAATAATGCTTAAGTGTTGATTCGTGTACAAAAGATTGTTAACATAGATTGTTAACATAGATAGTTATAAAATGCCAAAGCTAAATTGGTGTAACTTTAATTACTAATGCATCAACCTCAAAATAAAATTTCATTAAACTGTAAATGTTGATGTACCAATCTAAAGTGGGTTACAATTTTAATAACATATACCAAACATAGCCCTAATACTGTCAATGATGCAACTCATACATAATGACCTATCTACTAAAGTATCAACCTATGTATATTTCATAATCAATTTATATCAACTATACGATTTATTTATTAAAATGAGTTATATGTCACTCTACCAATAGAACATCTAATTATCTAATAAACTAGATACTGAACAAATTTTATTGGGAATAAAACTATTTTTTTTTACCTTGTGGAGCTCATGTAGCATTGAAAAATGAACTCAAATAAAAACAAAGTATTAAAATATTATAGAAAATATAAAAACCAAATATGCATAAGGATGCATTTTAGCAGCAATATTTTATAGGATATCTCAAGCTGTGGCTTTCCATCTCCGTGCTTTTCTCAGTCAGATTGTCAATGTTTTTTATACATATACACACACATGCCAAAGTCAGGTTGGGTGGTGATTAAATAATGCGCTTAACCTGGCAAGTGATATAAATTCCCTACTTAACAATCTTTCTTTTATTTGCAGTCCAGGAGAACTTCTTAACAGATGACCCTGTAATGTACTGATGATTTTTGTTGTTTGGTGCATAACATGGCTTAAAAGGGGATTAGCCACCAAATTGTATAAATAACATTCCCAGCTTTTGCAACTTGTGTATGGAGAGATGCCAGTACATATCACTCGGTGGATGTCTATCTCAGTGGACTCTTAGTTTTTTATGCTAGATTTGTGATCATAGTATTTATAAAAATATTGTTGTAAAAATGTATATACTAAAGAGACTTCAAAAGAGTGATGGATTGTTAAACCCAAACCTCATGCTTCAAAAGAGCACTCTTTGCATCTAAACATGAAACTATGGCATCAACAGCATCATCTCCACCCTCATTTCTAAGAGCAAATAGTGCCGCATACCGCTCGTACATGCTTTCCGTCTCATCAATAAACTTTCCCTTAAACAAAGAAAGGAACAGTGAGGAAAAATAAATACTGAATACATACAGAAAATCACTGTTATCAATAAGAGTTATGGGATAGA
>JAJGRW010001129.1:0-25431 GCA_025461045.1 Carex parvula | reverse complement strand
AGTTTAATAAAATTAATATTTATGCCCAGAATTCTGGATTTCGCCAAAATGCCCAAGCCGGCCCATTTTATGGCCGACTTACTCTTTTTTTTTCAGAGACACTATGAAGAGCAAAATAATGAAATCTACACTGAAATTTGAATTTTTTGTTTAAATTTTTGTTAGATTACTTGTTCGATTATAATTAGCGTATTTATACTAAAATACACTAGATTACTTGAAATTATGTTGAATTACACTATATTACAATAAATTATGTTGAATTATGTTAATTACGCTAAATATAATAACTTCGTTAATTATGCTGAAATACGGTAAATTACGCTAAAGTAGACTGATTTGTGCCATCTTTCATGAATCATAAAAAATAGTAAAAAAATTCTAAAAATAGTAAAAATTGGTATCTACAAGTTCATTATGTAACTAATTTACTAAGCTACTTAGATTGAATAATAGAAATGAAAAATCTTAACTAGAAAATTCAACTCAAGTTTTGAGGCTCTTCCCTTTGTTTTTGGCATCTGAATTTCAAAAAACAATGTAGTAGTCACAGATGCATGCGTCTTTTTACAAGCTTTCCGAAAAGTGGCCATTTGCTAAAATCGGACACTCGAGCGCCGTTTTATGACCGTTTGAAGTTTCGTCGCGTTTTTTCGCCTTTTCAAGTGAAGATATCGTCCCTATTCATATGTAATTTAGCGTAATTTACCGTATTTTAGCGTAATTTAGTGTAATTTAGTGTAATTCAACATAATTTCAAGTAATTTAGCGTATTTTAGTATAATATGATAATTATATATCAAAAGAAGTAATCTATCAATAATTTAAACAAAAAAATTCAAATTTTCAGTGTTAGATTTCATTATCTGGCTCTTCATAGTGTATCTAAAAAAAATAGAGTAACCGGCATTTTATGGCCGGCTTATGAGGAGAGTAAACCGGCCATAAAATGACCGGTTTGGACATTTTTAGCGAAAACCGAGAATTCTAGGCATAAATATTAATTTCTATTAAACTTTGGATATTATAAAAATCTCGGTACTAGTTATGTGAGGCTTAAATCGAGTATATGTCAGAGTTTGGAATTGGATTAGGGTTAGTATGACCTTAAAATTGGGGCCAAAATTAGCATAGCCGACTAGTTCAGCACAAATCTGGTTTCAACTCTTTCTAATTCAAAATGAGGCAGTCTGACAGGTATTGTACAACCAACCATGAGTTTTTCTGGGAGTGCATACAAGATAATTGACCTATATGTGGAGGTTACCAGAGCCCGACGTACCAACCTAGTTATGAGGTTAATTCAGGGTCGTAGTCAGAGTAACCCACCCGTTGGGCCCCACCCCAGACTGACCAGCCTTTATTTAGTCGGACCACTCATTGGGGTCAATCTTGTGATCCGGATGAAACAGTTGATCCGGAATTACTAGAGGCAGAGGAAATTAGGGTGATGTTGATCCTGAGGGTATGAGCGATTATAGTGACGAGGAAGATACTGGACCTGTGCTTGAACGAGAGAGGACTTTCAGGGTCGATTGCGGGTTTTGGATAATGGATCGCGGGTTTCAGCACCCGATTTCAGCTTTCAATGACACATCAGGGTTTCAGGAAGCAAATTCGGATTTGTTTGGAAGGAGAGCAGAGTATGAGAATGAATTATCTAAGAGACAAACATATGACTCAAAAGAGCAAATGAAGAGCGCAATTGTCAGGTTTCACATATTTTGCAACAAAGATAGATGTGGCTCGTACATACTCGCAAAGGCCACCGGTTACGGTCCACAATGGCGTGTCTCCAAGTGCCCAACAAAACATTCCTGTCACGCGGATGATACAAGAATAGATCATGCACAGTTATCGGCTAGTATGGTTGCCATTTTCATATCAGCTTACATGTTGATTTGAGTATCAAGCTGTCAGGATCATTGTTGCTGAAAGATATAGCGGTCAGATACCGGCATACAACAAACTGTGGCGTAACCGTGAGTTGACAATTGCCCGCCAATTTGGTAGTTGGGAGGGGTCATATGCTCTTATAGTTCCGTTGTTGGAGGCAATCAAGAGAAAGAACCCATGTACTATATTGTTCCTTCTTTTTTTACGTCATTGTAACAAAATCAACAATTGAACTTATTATTTTTTTTTATTTACAGAAACATTGTTTGAGGTGACTCATTTCCCACCAGTAAACCTAGATCATACAAGTATTTCTATAGGGAGGCTTGGGCATTTGGACCGTTCATAGCTGCTTTTCAACACATCAGACCAGTTATCACCGTTGATGCATGTTTTCTGTCAAGCCGGTACAAAGATAACTAATTTATTTAATTAACTTTATTTAATTTAGTTGATTTCGGCTCTTATGAAATTAAGTTGATTGTTTTAACACAGGTAAATTGTTGATTGCAACCGAGTACGATGTAGAAAATCAGCTTCTCCAGTTGGCTTTTTCACTGGTAGAATCAGAGAGTTTCAAAGATTTTGCGTGGTCCATGCATTGGTTGCGATGCAACGTAATTCGCCAGATTCATGTGTGTAATCACTGATAGGGGCAAGGGTATCAAGAAGGTGTTCCGACAAGATGATCTGGGATGGAACGATGAGGATGAGAATCAATGTGTTTACCGTCTTTGTGCTACTCACATAGCAGAGAACATGAAGAAGAACGGTTGCAGTGAGGCGGCAATCAAGTGTTTTAGGATACGTGTGGCTAAGAGAAAAATAAGGAGATACGAGCAAAGAATGCAAGCAATGAGGGATGTATGTAACCGTGCTCTCAATTGGCTGGACGGTGTGGGTCAGTATTTGGATCAAGATGAGAACAAGTGTCCGAAACCATGGAAGATATTCCAAGCGCTGGATGGTGGTTACTGTTGGGGCCTTATAACTACAAACGGTTCCGAGTCGCTAAATAATGTTTTCAGGTCATCTCGTAAGTTACCGGTGGCAGCAATAATTGAAGACACATTTTACAAATGTCTCACATGGTTTGCGCAAAGGAGGGCCAAAGCGGAATTTGAAACCAGTCAAGGTCAACAGTTCTTGTGTCGTGTGTATTAGGTATTTTTATTTGTAGTTTTTTCTTCATAACTTTTTAGTAACTTTGTTAAAAAAAAATCTGACTTCTTCATTATGTTTTAATTTTTCGTAGCTTATTAACAGACGGTTCGAGAGGTTCAATACTACGAAGACGCTTGGGGTTTTTGGCAGCTACAATGAGTTCGAGGTAACCTCCACACAAGAGAAAGTTCATGCTTTCATACCTGACGATTCTGGCCGGTTTACCAAGGCCAATTTCAAATACACGGTGATCATCAGGGATGATCACACGGTGTAATGCACATGCCAGAAGCCTCAATTGGACAGAAACCGTGCTCTCATGTTCTGTCCGTGCGCCGTCTCCGAGGCATCGACCCTAACACATTTGTAAGTCACTACTATTATATCTAGACACTGATCAACACATGGAGGGCTAAATGGCATGTGTATGAAAATCAGTCGGAATGGCCTGAAAACGAGGGTCATGTCCTTGTTCCAGACGATAAAAATGTTTCTTTGGGTAGAAGACGACATAACAGGATTCGGATGTAGTTGGACTTACTAAATAAGAGGAGAAGAGGTCACCAAGCCAACCGAGATACACAAGAAATATTGAACAGAGCTGCTCGAGATGCACGAGGTAGTTAATTTTTTTTACTAATCAATTTTAAACTTTTAATAAAATATTACAACAATCAAATTTAACAGTCACTATTCAAAATTTGCAGGTTGAGAGTCTGTCTATCAATGGATTGGATGTTTATCTAGTTTTAATTGTATTCATAGAACATTGTTATTTTTGGTGTTATTAGATGTATTTTTAATAGACTCGTGAGAACATTAGCATTATATTGTTCTATTGTATGCTTCTTTATATGGCTCATTATATTTATTATATTGCTTCTTTATATTTGATGAGACAACGAACAAAAATTTCAGATTAAACGACCTTTAAAACAAAAAACAATTAAACAACTTTAAAAACAAAACCCTAACCAAACAAATAATATTTACGATAAAAAAAATATAAAAGAAGAGGGTCCGCTCCGGCATTGTGCGGTCTCTATTAAATAGGTCTGCACAACACCGGTGCGGCCATGATACATTTCGAAATTTTCAAAAACGGTGATTTTTTGGTTTTTTTTTTTTGTTTTTGAAAATGTGTTATAAATAAAATTCGGGTCGATAAACTATTACAAAAGACAATAATATTTTACAATGTTAATTCTTGTTAGTAAATTCAAACAATGGAGGTTCTATTCATATATATAGTACACCAAGTTTAGTCAAGTTTTTGGGGTCATAACGGACAATGCCACCCCAATTTTCGCTTATAAATCGTGTCATCGCCAACGCTGTGGCGACGCATCTCTAGGACTGTTTCATTTTATGAAAGAAAAGAAAAAAAAAGGCAAAAAGTTAACCAAGCTGAGAATCCTTCAAAGCACCTCATTTCTCTCTCTTCTTTGCTCTCTCAAGGCTCAAGCTGAGAGGGGGAAAGCGAAGGAGAGAGGGAGCTGATCCGTACGATTACAAATTTTTCAGAGGTTGTTTGTGCAATTTTACTAGACGAGATGGCGAGATTTCCTTTGGCGGTTAGTTCTCGTGCTAGGTTTGGTGCTTAGCGTCGTCGCCCCAGCCATGGCGCAACAGGCCCCAGCTCCTTCACCGCAGAGCGATGGTGAGTTCATGGATCTTGTTATTTGTTTCATTTTTGGGGTAAAAGTTAGATCTGGAAATGATGCTTGCCAAATCTATTGGACGTGCGCCTCAAAACATTTATCGAATCTCCTTCTCTCCAGAAACCCCGAATGATTGTACTGTATCCAATTATCACTCAAATTTTGGTACAAGGTCATGGATTATAACCTGCATTGCACAAAATTCACAAATTCAGGGCACCAAATTGAACAATTTTTTGGTAGGTTACAAAATGAAGAAAAAAGTTTATTATATTTATTTCTAATTTTGATTAATTACAGGAATTTCAATTGATCAAGGAATTGCATATGTGTTGATGGTGGTGGCCTTGGTTCTGACATACCTAATCCATCCTTTGGATGCCTCTCCTTACAAGCTTTTCTAGACTAAATAACAAATTTAGGGTTTCATTTTATCTGATGACCTGAGATGAGTTTGTATTCATAATTTATTGTTTGAAGCTACCTATCTATCTTATCTGGCTATTTGTTTCTGAGATGCTGGCTTTGATTGATTTGATTCCCTGGCTTTTTGCTGTTTAGTTTGTATTGGTTTGGATTTTAATATGAATTCTTGCCACCCTATTCCCTATTGAGATATTGAGAGATTCCGATTCTCTGCCATGCTCACATGGGTTGGTATGATCCTATTCCTATATATATGCATCGATGTATGTACGGTGTCTGTTGCTCCAACAGTCCAACTTGCCCATGGGCCCCATGTGCCCATGTGCCCATGTGCATTAATTTAAACTATTTGTATTTATACGTTTAGGCCTTTAGGGCTGTAAACGAACCGAATTGAACTGAACTTAGTTTGGTTTAAATTAATTTCGAACTAAGTTTGATTTGAATTAATTTTGAACGAACTCAATTTTGAATCTATTTTTTTACGAATTCAATTTCAAACTTTTACGAACTTTGTTACGACTTACGAGTTATGACTTATGGCTGGGTCATAGTTCGAAATTATAACACTTCAATAAAAACTCAGGTATTCTGAATTCTAATTACACAGTATACCAAAGTTTATATCAAAGTTCATTACAAATACCAAAATAAATCAAACACTAAAGTTTAGTACAATTAATAAAAGTTCAGTACAATCACGGAATCCAAAGTTTTCAAAATAGCTAACATGAGCAACATCACCAAAGTTTTCAGATATCCAAAATATTCAAAGTACAATTTAAATATCAATAGAAGTACAGAACAATCACCAAAGTCTTAAAATTGTTACAAACTCAAATATTATTCTAAATAAAATATTAAAGTTCATTATCAGCGGAAATTAACGGTTCACGTTTGAGTTAATTTCGAACTAAGTTTGGTTTAAATTAATTTCGAACGAATTCAATTTCGAATCGAATTTTTTACGAACTTTTTCGAATCAAACTCGAATCGAATTACGAACTACGAATTTTTTGTGCAGCTCTAATACGTGACAAGTAGCAAACAGCATGAAGTAATAAATAATGTATTTTCAATCTAAAATTGATGTTAGAAATCGTAAATATTAATTCATACAAGTATTTAAGCATGGATAAATTTATCAAGGATGCTACAATCATCCCATGCTTAAATTGAGGAATAAATCGTAATTGAACAGTCGAACGATTGATTGTCGCTGATTGTATAATTTAGAATAGTGATTGTCAAAATTAAAGGTGAGAGCCAATTTCTTTTAATTTCTTTCATAAACCTCAGCTGTTGCTCTTGCTAAATAATAACGGCTTAACCGTATAGAGAATGGAGTATCGGACCTAATTTAAGATTTGTGCGCACGAAAATTGAAACAGTCATCGAGCATGATGACCGTCTGATTTAATTTAAGATTTGTGCTCACGAAAATTGAAACAGACATGCACGAAGTTTAAAGCATTTCGCATGAATTTTAAAGTAAATCGATAGTAATTAACCCATCGAACCAAAGTAGGTCCGATGGCCCATCGGACCTACTCTCAAGTGAACCGTATAACCAATCTGATACTCGGCATGATTCGGAGTTGCAAGTGTCATTTCCGAAGTCCATTTACAATAATAAGGTTGTTGTTAATATTTTCATTTAGGACAAACATTACTAATTCGTTTTGTTTGATAGGCCCAATTTGTTTATAAACTTACATGGGCTAACCAATCTGGGCTTCAGGACTGTGGTTTTCTTCAAATTGTATTGGGCCAGATCAGTGCTCTTCTCCAGTTTTCTTTATTATAAAATGGTTTGTAATAAGAATTAATAACTTCATTTTCAAAATTCAAACAATTAATGGACCGTTCAACATGATCTTCACATAAAAAAAATTATACTTATACAACAAATTTTTCATTTTTTATTTACAAACTTTTAACTATTTTTTTTTTATTAGTTAGAGAATCACTTGATCTATAAAGTATGGACAATAAATAAAACAGTAGTTTTCGACCTATCTAAAAAGATAGTAAACAAATTTTTAAAAAAATATAGAATTTAGTATGTTAGTACATTTTTATATGGAGATTATGTTGAATATTCATATTGACTATTTGAACTTGAAAAATAAAGATATAGATTCATAGTACGGATCAATCCGCGCTATGCAAAGTATCATATCCTCACTCTTACAATCAAGAAACTTGGTCATTAAGGAAAAGTTAAACTTTTGATTTGAAAAGATAAATTTAATTTTATCCGGTCCCAACGCGCAATCAAATTAAAGTGCTTCTCTAATAAATTTCAAAATAAGGGATTATGTAGATAAGTGGGGTTTTGCTTTTTTGTAGCTTTTGAAGTACCTGCCTTGAATGTAAACGCACAATTCATGTTGTCGTCCTTGGATCAAAACCAAATTACGCGCTCTGGAGATCAAATGGGAGATACATATATGGTTGCATTGCATTGTTCATTCAAAATCATTCAATTTTAGATGATCTGAAAGTGAATTTTAGTACAAGATAATAGCAAGATGGGGATTAGAGCATGATTGTCTTGTCTAGTCTAGTCAGTAGTGACTAAGCCTATCGCTCTCATCATAAATTTGCCTGAAGTAGTTGGTCTCCAAAAATTAATGAACAGACGTATATCCCCATAATTTAATGTGTAAAAGGACATGCTCTCCACTTCTATTGGAAACAATTAATGGACAAGTTGCCTACCTTTTAGCGGAGATATTATTTTGTTAAGATAATTTTTTAAATTTTTTAGTTTTATGATGTTCCTTACTATTATAGTTGTTTCATTTTTTTTTTTGTAGTTAAAATCTGAAAGATTAGTTTGATATATAAATGATAAAAGAGTATGGTTAAAATACACTATTGATTTTGTGCTCCAACCATAATCCACATTTATATTTTTGTTTTCAAAGTTCAAACAGTCAATTCGGACCTCTCAACATGATATTCATATTAAAATATGCTTAGAGACCAAATTTTATATATTTTGGAATTTGCTTACTATTTGTATTGATAGGTACAAAATCACTGTTTTTGGATGGTCCAGAAGCAGTGATTTTGTACCTATCTAAAAAAATAGTAAATTTTTTTAAATAATATAAAATTTGATCTCTAAGCACATTTTAATATGTAGACCATGTTGAGCAGTTCGAATCGACTGTTTGAAATTTGAGAACAGAGATAAAGATGTTGGTATAGTTGAGCACAAAACCAATAGTGTATTTTAACTCTCCACATAATAAAATAGTCAAAATACAATAAATTTCATATTGGAAATTTCAAGTTGTTTCTGGTATTGTTATTGTTAAATTTATAAAATCAACGAAAGTGTTATTTTACTCTTTAAATCCATGATAATAAATATTATATCTTCCTTTTTGAAAGAAGATAATAAATACTATACTTAATACCAGTGTTGTAAATAACAGTATGCGCTTGTCGGACGGACAGAGTACCGACAAGTGATTAATCGGTATGCGGCCGATTAATATGAATTATGCGGCTGATTAATCATTTTCATTAAAATGATGTGTATATATTCATAATTTATTAAAAATGATTTATTTAACTCATTAAACTTATCAAATAAACTTAATTTAACTTAGTTATATTATTATAACATGACACTACGCTTATTTCTTTTTAACAACACATATGCACTTAACATGTGTAAGTAACACATTTATTTTATACAAAAAAATAAAATAAAAAATTAAGCCTTTTCAAATACTAATAACATATTATTTAAAAGAAATCAAACATTCCAACATAAAATCACTAAATTTAGTTTATGATAACAACTAAATTTCATATATGAACATATCATACTAATGAAAAAAATTACATTAGTAAGTAAGAAAAATATATGTTATATAAATAATAGAAGAATTAATCAATTTCAAAGTAAATAAGAAGAAAAATCATATATAACAAATATTGGATGTATATCCAAGCACAAATAAAACTACAATACATGATTTATGAAACTTATTATCACACACAATCACAAAAAAAAACAATGTGAAAATAAATATTCACTGAAAATAAACTAGAATAAACGGGAATAAATAGACGATTAAATGGGAATAAACGGAATATTGAGAATAATCGGCCGATTAATCGGAAAAATCCGTTAACAGACCTTTGATTAGTGTATTCGTAATGGTTTGACCGTCGTTAACAATTAAACTAGCGTTTAATCAGCCGCTAAGGCCATTTTTTACAACACTGCTTAATACTCGTTAGTTCCAATATATACTTAAAAAGAGAACATTATGACCACACTACGGAGCTAGTAAGAGGGAATGGGTGTCGATTGACTCTCATTTGTGTTTTTTAAATACTTTTGTACTTGTATATGATTTTTTTATATTATTTAGAGTAAAATACTATAATATTGATTTTCATTAGTATAATTTTTTTATAGAATTGATCTATATAGGCAGAAAGTTTGATTCTGCTCCTTATCATGACAAAATACATTAATTCAATTTTTTTTGTATATGCGCATGTATTTTTTTTTCCTGATTTCGCCATCACAGGGATAAAGGTTTTTAGGATGACTAGGCATGCATAGTATTTCTTCAATACTTTACACGGAAATGGGACGAGTGACGAGTCATCTAAACAAATTTAGTTTACAAAAGGATACGTAGTTATATGTGGTTGAAGGCTGATCCTGTGATCCACTTGTTATTAATATAAAATGGTTGTTGTGGCATTTTGAGGTATATTTGGTTTGAAAGTTAATTATGCCAAAAATTTTTTTTTGAAAAGCAGTGGATAAATCCACCTATTTCTAGGGTGGTTTGTCCAAACGGTTTTGGACAAAGTCTCATCCAAAACCGGATCTAAACCATCTAATCTGCATTAAAATTCGTACAGACATTTAGATTCAGGGAGCCATTTAAATTTATTAAGTTTTAAATATATTTGCACGAATCTCAATATAAATCAGACGTTTAAACTTGACTTTGGATGAGACTTTGTCCAAAGCCATTTGGACAAAACATAATAACTATTTCTACATTATGCCAAAACATAAGAACTCTATTAATAAAGCAACTTATTTTGCCTCCATTTTGAATTGCCAAGTAGGAAAAAACTATACAGAGGTTGTTACTTGGATGGATTTAATACATGAAATTCATAATTTTTTGATGAAAACATGAAATTCATAATTGATTATCTGTTTGGAAAGAAAATTAAGTTCTTAGCAATGGGGAAAAGGAAAGTTATGTTAATTAAATGTTGTGCTATCTTCTATACTTAAAACTGTTTGCCTTTCTATAGAATTCATCCAGATAATATATTAAACGGATAGATGCAACCAGAAGAATTTTTTTATGGGTGGGTATATTCTAAAAATAAAAGAAAACCAGATATGAGTCTCGCATTGCTTCTGTAAAAAAAATATATTATAGAATATTATTGTAATTTGATCAAAGTTAAGGAAATCATATCCAAATGAAATATATCAAAATAGACTAAAATTAGTTATCTCAGTTTTGTAAGAATTTATATGTATTTTGATAAAAAATTTGCTTGTTTTTTCTATCAAGTTTATATATCTAGATCAATTTTCATCAAGGTATCTAGTTGGCTCAACCGCAACAGGTAACATGCCAGACCATTTGAAAATCGCAAGAAGACAAGGGTTTTTCAGTCAAATCAGCATACAAGATACTGTGTAACACACCAAGAATCGGATCCAACACAGGTAGCACCTGGAAACTCAAAGTAGCCCCAAAATGTAGAATTTTTGCATGGCTGTTATACAACAATACAATACTGATAGCAGCAAATCTGAGAGCTAAAAGATTCATAATAGTGGGGATGTGCTATATGTGTAGAGCAAGCGATAAAGACATCAAACATCTCTTTAATGACTGCAATCTTACGAAGGCAGTGATCATTGGAGTTATGCTTTTTTTACAATTACTAGAGTTCACACACAACAATCAAGGAGGTATAAAACTAATGGTAGATAGAAGGATTCCAGACAGCACAAGGGAAGTCATAATAACGGCAAATTTTATTATCTGAAGAGAGCGGTGTAATAGGATTTTAGACAAAACAACGCAACAACTGGTAGAAAAGATAATAGAAATGCGAAAATTGGAAGGAAGACTACACGGAAGCAACGACACAAATCATGGATGACAAACTATTAGATTAAAATAAAGCTATACAAAAAATAGCAATTTTGTATATTGTATTTTTGTTTTTTCATCTCCCTGAACACGTAGCACCCTTTAGGATTCTTTTCTTTTCTTTTTTTTTTTAACATTTTTTTCAAACACACATCACTAGATTCTCATTGTGAGAACCTCCACACCTGTAACAAAGTGGGGCATGACCCCTCTTGTTTCCTAAAATATATATATATATATATATTTATTTATAAGATTGAATAAGTTTTTTTCTGGATTAGAATCTATTGACAACGAGTTAGACAATTTCTACAATATTTTTTATAGGCCTACGGGCTTCATGAAGAAAAAAAGAAAACAATATTTTTTATCAAGTATAAAATTATTCAAAAAAAAAAGATATTTACGATCAAGTTCACTACAACAAAACAGGTCTTCAGCGACCGGCATCAGAGACCGGTTAGGTCGCCGGTCGCTGAAGTCTCCAAAAAAAATTAAATATTTCGGCGACCAACCCTTCAGCGACCGGCAATTTGGGCCTTCAGAGACTGATTTGTCCCGGTCGCTGATGGATATCCCTAAATCCCCGCCAAAGTATTTCTTCTCTCTCTATCCCCCGTTTTATTTTAGGTTTAGCGAAAAAAAGAAAATCGAAACTCCGCTGCCGCCGCCCGATCCCGCTTATGCTCGACCCTCGGCCACCTTCAGCGACCTCTCCTCTCTCTCTCTAGCTCGCCCGATCCTGCAGCCTGACGGTGCCATTTTCTCAGCATGTACAGCTCCCTCACTCCCTCACTCCTTACAAATTTCAACGAGCAATTCTGACAGTAAGCGTTTCTCCCTCACTCCCTCTAATATAATTTTTACATCTTTAATTTTGCTAATTTGGTTAATTTTAATCTTCAAGAAAAAGATATTTACATTTAAACAATTATAGTGTAATTTGATGTTTCATTAAAGGTCACTAAACACGCTACATTGCAAATTGCAAGTTTTTTTATAAATGATAAGGCTTTCATTACTATGAGTAGTTAAAGGTCTTATAAGTTTTTAAATTTATTGTTTCAAATTTATTATTTTAAATGTACGGGAGATCATCAATGAAAATATTTTATGTGGATTATGTGAGTAATTAAATTTGGTTCCTCTACAAAAATATGTATAAAATAATGTGAACTCTATATTGAACAACAATGTTTTTATAGCAAAGAATGGGTCAATTGACCCCATACCATATGTATACATTTGTCCCACTACATATTTATTTAAAAAAAGAAGGATTCCAATACTTCATATTTTTCATATCTCAAAATGTCTAACATTTTATATCTTCATTTTTATAGTTCAAACCATCGATCTGAATTGTTCAACATGAAATCCATATTAATGTATGCTTAGAGACAAAATTTTATAATTTTTGGAATAATTTTACTCTTTTCTTAGATAGGTAGAAAATCACTGTTTTTGAACAGTCCAAAAACAATGATTTTGTACCTATCTTAACAAATATTAAAAAAATTTATTTCAAAGATATTTTAGTATGAATACGACAGTTTGAAATTTGAAAAGTACGAGATATTAGAACCAAGAGATCTGTATGTGTAATGAGAATAGTAGAAATTGTCCAAGGCATTGGTCCCTACATAAGATTTTATATGACACGTTTCTATCAGATATATACAAAGTTGGTGAAGACACTTTATTTTTGGGTGGATACAATTACTTTCAGAGTATGAGTTTGATTTGTACATGGAGGATTTTACTTTGTTGGCATTGGGAAACAAATGGATTCTTATTGTTCAATCTGTGCATGCATCTTAATTCCAGGAGATGACTGTTTCAATTATAAAATCAATCTGGTTCTTAAAGAGTACCTTTGAAGTTGAATGTTTAGTTTGGTTAGTTTTAAATATTATAATTCTAACTAGCTACAAAATGGGTCTTTAATTTAATTAGGTAAAGGGTAACATCTTCTTTCTGAAAGGTCGTGAATTTGAAATTTAAATGCAGAGTTTGTTCCAGCATAGATATCATTATGATACAAAGATAGCGTTCTACACACTGAACTACATGTAAAATATTTCACTGCTAAAAATTAAAGAGAAGAGGAAAAGTAAAACCAGTAGTTGCAAATTGTTCAGTTCACGTCAGATTAGCAAGTCAATGGGCCTGTTTATTCTTTTGGTATGCAAATGTAGCAGTAGAATGTAGTCACAGCATCTTTTACTTTCCCAAGTCAACACCGTATAGAGGAATGTGTAGCCGAGAAAGCATTGAATCAAACCGAATTAGAAAAAGAATCAACCGTACTAGTACAATCACCACTCAGAGGTCCCAATGGGGGGAAGAGGAAGAAAGAAACAACTCTTTGCATCATCGTCATTGACAACAACCATGAAAACACGTACCTTATTTATATATAACCATAGTAGATACTACAGGGAGAGGGGGTGGAATAAATTCACAACACCCTCAGTCGAACCTGGAGAGTCGAGACGGATCGAAGAGTAGTGGCCAGATCTGTTAGACAGAAGCACCTGCTCGGTTGGAGTGAGGCGAGATAGACCGACAAGCGGTGACCAGATCCGTTGGACGGAAGCACCTGTTAGGATGAAATGAGACGGGACGTCACTCGACGATCAAATTCGTTAGACATAATTATCCACTCGAATAGAACGAGGCGAAGTGAACCAGATGGACTAGATAGGTGGAGGAGGTGGGGCGGAGGAGCCAAGCGAGAGAACGACTCTCAAACCCTCGTCTTCAGAATCACCTTCAGAAGCAGAGCTAACGAGGCAGTACGTCCTACATGTTCTGCCTATTTTATTTAATTATTTATTTTATATTCATAACTATTTATTTGACGCATGTATATAAGTATAAACAGGGTGTTCTTAAGTTCATCAAACTCTATGAATTCAATTCTAAAACACATCGAATTGACTTCAAATGAAAAATCCAAACCGTTGAAATTCATCTACTTTACGAGTGACGCGTCTACATGTAGAACTAGAGTGTTCTTAAATTCACCAAGCTCATTTGTGAACTCAACTCTAAAACCTATCGAATTGATTTTAAATGAAGAATCCGAACATGAAATCAATCTATCTTATAAGTAATGCATCTACATACACAATTTAAATTTTTTGAATTAAACAAACTGCCATATGTTCTTATCGACAAAAATAAGAAAAAAAAACAAGTAATATGTTCTTACGCATAAACCAGCAACACCCCCCCCAACCAAAAGAAAAAAACAGTATGTTCTCATCAGCACAAACAAAAACAAACAAACAAGAAAACATCGTGTCTCATCAAATAGGAAAACTCGCCGAGATACTGCTAAATGGCATAAATTAGCTCTCTTGGGCCATATTCATTATCCGGATCAGTATTCTCTGTAGTACTCCACAGTGAGATTATTATTTTACGGTTTGAGATTTACTCTCAGCCATTTTGAGATTCGAGCTAGCGCAGGGACAATATTATTGTGCTTTGAGATTCATGCAAAGTTTAAAAAACGGTCTAAATTTATTAATTAGAGAATCATTCTAAAAAATTTCCTTGTGCGGTACCCTACTGGATACGAATTCTCCATTACCCTAGGCACGAGTGATCCACCCTGTTGTCATGGAATTCGTGAACGTAGCTTTAAGATTCGTGTGAATAAAGTGCTTGCGGAGCGAATCATATAGTTCTAAGTGGACATCGAACCGATTTAATGCCTATTGGACACGCCCTGCTTCTGTAGAAAAAAAAGGGACTTTATTTTTATTAGATTTTCTGTATTAATATGTTTGAGAGCCATATTTAAACAACTTTTTATTTGAAAGGAAAAAAAGTGTGCTTGAAAATGGTATCGAAAATTGAGATGGTGACACTAGCTATAATATAATAAATTGAGATGGTGACGCTATAAATTGACATGGATGCAAAACTATAATATAATAAGGTGTTAAAGTTGAGAAAATTGAGATGGTCATGACACTTATTTGCTGACTCTGACATGCATAATTAAGCACCAAGTAAGAAGTAACATGTCCCGGTTTTGAATATTTATTTTTTGTTTGCATTCAAGGGAAAATGGACATGCATGTTTCACGGCCTAAGCTTTCACCTAAGATAACATTAATTTTAATTTTCAAATTAAGCAAGACCTGTATCTGTATGTAGTGTTGTCGACTGACAGTGACAGAGGGTCTTGCTCAGATACTATACAAGAGAGAGAGAGAGAGAGAGAGAGAGAAACCTATTTGGAGACCTTTACATCCTTTGTTTATTTGGCCAATGGCCAATGACCTTTACATCCGTGATAAGACATAGGAGGGAAACCCACTGATATTGTTGTTTTCAAAATTGCTGTATTTTATATTTTTTTATTAGGCAAGTAGGCCAAGACAACGCCATATTTGTCTTTTAATAATAATGAACAAATTATTTTACCGTTTGCAAATGAAAATATTTATATCAGTTTGCAAATGCAAATGAAAATGAAAATAGAAAATGTTAATATCGAGTAATCTTATCAAATTTTCTGATTGAGAATAGCGCTAACTCAGAAATAGTGTTAACTCGGACTTCTTATTTTGTGTTTAGATACGTTTTTCTATGTGCTCTCTCTTGGGTTAGCAGCTATTTCGCTAATTTAATTTAATGTTGGATTAATAATTGAGTTAGCGGCTTTGGGTTAGCTGCTAGTCCGGCTATTCTGCATTTTCATCCAAACGCACCCAAATCAATTATGCTTGATTGTTTTGGTAGAATATAATTAATATTTTATTAGATTTTATCTTCATAATTTATATTTATCTTACAAGCTCTTTACTTTTATATATCATAGTCTTAAAAGACATTGTAATACATTTATAACAGAAGGAATTAGAAAATTAAGATTGGAGAATAGAAAATCTAAGTGTAGTGTAATTTTAATTTATAAGAAGTGCTAAAAATATTAACGCATACAAAAATTGTAAAAATATAATTTTTAGAGGGTGACTTAGCATTCTTTTCAATACACTATCTTCCGAGATTTTTATTGATATCCAAAGTTAATTAGAAATTAATATTTATGTTCAGAATTCTCGACTTTCTCCAAAAATATCCAAATCGGCAATTTTATGGCCGGTTTACTTTTTTTTTTTAGACACACAATGAAGAGCAAAATAATGAAGTTTAATACTGAAAATTGGAATTTTTTGTTTAAATTATTTGTTAGATTACTTTTTTTGATTTATAATTAGCATATTTATACTAAAATACACTAGATTACTTGAAATTATGTTGACTATATTACATTAAATTATGCTAAATTATGTTAAATTATGTTGAATTATGCTAAATTACACTAATTTCGTTAATTATAATGAAATACGCTAAACTACGCTACATTAGACCGATTTTGTGCCATCTTTCATAAACCATAAAAAATAGTAAAAAAATAAAAAAAATAGTAAAAATTAGTATTCTACAAGTTCATTATATAACTAATTTATTGAGCTACTTAGATTGAATAATAGAAATGAAAATCTTAATCAGAAACTTCAACTCAAGTTTTGAGGCTCTTACCTTAGTTTTTTGGCAATTCTGAATTTTAAAAAAATAACATAGTGGTCACGGACACATGCGTATTTTCGCAAGCTTTCCGAAAAGTGGTCATTTGCTGAAATCAGACACTCGAGCGCCGTTTTATAACCGTTTGAAGTTTCATCGTCGTTTTTCGCCTTTTCAGTGAATATATCGTCCCTATTCATATGTAATTTAGCGTAATTGACCGTATTTTAGCGTAATGTAAGGTAATTTAGTGTAATTCAACTTAATATAGTATAATTCAACATAATTTCAAGTAATTTAGCGTATTTTTGTATAATATGCTAATTATATATCAAAATAAGTAATTTATCAAATAATTTAAAAAAAAATTCAAATTTTCAGTATTAGATTTCATTATCTTGCTCTTCATAGTGTCTAAAAAAAAAAAAAGAGTAAGCCGGCCATTTTATGACCGGCTTACGGGGAGAGTAAACCGGCCATTTTATGGCCGGTTTGGACATTTTTGGCGAAAGTCGGAAAATCTGAGCATAAATAATAATTTCTAATTAACTTTGGATATTAATAAAAATCTCGGAAATTTAAGTATAGTGTAATTTTAATTTATAAGAAGTGCTAAAAATATTAACGCATACAAAAACTATAAAATTAATGGACAAAATTATAAAAATATAATTTTTAGAGGGTAATTAGCATTATTTTCAATACACTATCTTCCGCATGACATTCAATCTAGTAAAATATTGGCAACACTAGACTTACATTTTCCAAGTATTTTAGGAAAAAGAACATGATCATTGATTACAAATTTAAAAAATTTAGGATAATTTTTCAAAAACATTGGAATTTGGAGACAATTTGTTTATAATTAAAATATTTGGGGTGTTGGTTTGAAAAAACCGAAATTGATAATTTTTTTTTATGATTCATCAATTAATCATGATGCACAACAGCACAAGTAATGGGTGAAGGCAATCCGGTCCGTTTGGTCGGCAGTCGGTTTCCGCACCCAACTCTTAACTCTCGTGTCTGGGTTCGCTAGATGCTGTCCGTGCTGCCCTTTACACCATCGCTTTACTTGGCTTTCCCAAGCTTACTTCTTTTTGTATATGCTAAAAAAGAATGCAAAGATTTGAAGATTCCCTTTCAGCCCCTTCCCTCCCATGATCCTATGATCCCATCCCACCACTGAAGGAAGCAAGTGAAGGCCTTGTGCGAAGCCGCCGTTCGAGAGAGGCGATCGGGTTCTTTGTTTCTCATCCAAGGAAGCACTACTAATCAAGGAAGGGAAACTATCTCGACTCTCCAGCGAGACAATCGGATTGGATTCTTTCTTCCTTGCTTCTTTTGGAATTTAAAGTCGGGCGTTTTTTTACCGATCCGAACCCCTTTCTTGATCCGACCCGCTTGTTTATTTGAATCCGAAGGATGAGGAGACTGGAGAGAGAGGAGCTTGTGGAAGAAAAATAAGAATTGAACTTGGCCAAGTAACCGTACGGCACTGGAGAGAAGGCGGAGTCTTTTCTTGCGGGTGGGGGAGAGGAGAGAAGGGAGAGAGGGAAGGGAAGGGAAGGTACAGTAGGAGAAGAATATCTGGTTTATGGGCCAAGTAAACCTTTATTATTCTTCATGGCTTGTTATTACAGGAAAAAGAAGAGAAAGACACAGAGAGAGACACAGATACCTCTTTCAATTCCTTCCTACCTGTTTAATCGTCCCATCTCCATGACTAAGCTTCTTCTCCTTTTCTATTGCTGCCTCCTTGCCTTCCCATTCCATGGTAACTTTTTGCTATTGATTGTTTGTTTTAAGTTCCTATTGCTAGGACAGGTTGGCCGGAGTGGCATGAGGATTGGAGCAACTTTTGATCAAATTCCAAGCAATCAAGTATGGTTGTTTTGGTTGCCAAATAATCCGAGGATAAGATAAAAATGATGAAAGAGAGGAATTAAACTAGTTACTGCGATTAACCTGTCATTAGAGCGTTTCTTAATGAAAATATTTATCTTATTAAAAGCAATTATTGGGAGGCCTTTAATTTTTATTTTATTTTATTAATTTATTTATTTTGGGTGGTGGGTGGGGGCTTGATGGGGAGGGGATGCATGATATATAGGATAGCTTAATAATTTCTTCTGCAAAGAGGACCATGGAGTTGAAAATGATTGGGTTTATTTTAAACTTTATTTTGGTCATGAAAACTGATACTGGTATTGTCCACAACGGGGAAATATGATTAACCTGGTGACAGATTTTAAGTTGCCCAAATTAAAATTTCTAGCACCTTTTTCTTTCTTTTTGTTTTTCCTTGATTTTCTTTCTGTGCATTTATATAGCATAGTAGTTAAGTTTCCTGAACATAGGAGACTTATTGAAGTCTCTGTTTGTTCATCATATAAAATAATAAAATTCAAATCAAACAAAAAAATAAACAAAGAAACACCGAATTGATTGTACTGTAATAGTCAGGTATTGTTTGCTATCTTCTGGCCGATCAACGTCCATTTGGTAACACTTGGGTTCAACCTAAAATCTGAAGTTCGCTAGATTGTAGTATTGTACTACACCACAACTCTTTTTTCAAGTTTATAAATTACAGCCTGAACTTCTTGGACATGAATAGTCATATAGGGTCGACTTCCAATATTCTGGTTTAGGGGTGTAGCCAACGTCTATTTCCGCGGGCTACTCTAGGCTGTCGCCCCCCTCTCTAGGAAAGTATCATAAACTTATTTGCGCACATTAGGTGGAAATTCTTGCACAATATAATTGAATCATAATTAGGATGTAGATATCTAATATACTTATTTCCATGTGCTGCCCTGCCTGATCTTTGTACCCAACTCAAAACTGAATATTGTCAGTTTGTGTCAGTCCTTTTTAGTAACTTTCTACCTGTAGTCACAAAGCATGAGCAGTATGTTATATAATCCATTAATTTCCTTGTTTGGAAATATATTGTAGATTTCTGATTTTGGTTAAAGCTGCATGTACTTCTGTTTATCAAGCCATAATTACACATACATAGTAGCAAAGCCTGAGTATGCAGCTGTCTTACTATTTTATTGCTATTTATTCTCTGGCAGGCTCAGTGACAGCTGAAGCTTTCACGGGAACATATGGGATAAACTACGGCAGGATTGCCGACAACCTCCCCCCTCCTGAAAGTGTCGTCACGCTCCTTAAAGCAGCTAAGATAAAGAATGTCAAGATCTATGATTCTGACCACAGCATCCTCAGTGCTTTCAAAGGCTCGGGCCTTGAGCTCACCATCGCCATCCCCAACGGAAACGTCAAGGACATCAGTGCCAATGAAGCCCGTGCCATGGACTGGTTGAAGGAAAATGTTGAGCCGTATTATCCCGGCACGAAAATCAGTGGCATCACTGTGGGGAACGAAATTCTGGGTGGTGGCGATCCGGGCCTTTCTGAGGCCTTGCTTGGAGCCATAAAAAATGTTTACAATTCCCTCAAGACACTCCAACTCGAGGACAAGATCCAGGTGACGGCGCCGCACTCGCAGGCAGTTTTTGGCAATTCATACCCGCCCTCCGCATGTACATTTGACGAAAATGTCATGGTGTACATGAAGCCGATTTTAGATTTCTTCTCGAGCATTGGTTCACCATTCTATGTCAATGTATACCCTTTCATAGCATACAAGAGTGATCCTGAGCATATAGATGTCAACTACGCCCTTTTCAAGTCAAATCCTGGTATATACGATGCGAAAACGAATTTGCACTATGACAACATGTTTGAAGCACAGGTAGATGCGGCATATGCTGCCTTGGAGGCAGCTGGGTACAGTGACATGGAGGTTGTAGTTTCTGAGACGGGATGGGCTTCCGGCGGGGATGCTACCGAGGCAGGGGCCTCTGTGGAGAATGCGAGAACGTATAATTTTAATTTGAAAAAGAGGCTGTTTAAGAGGAAGGGGACCCCACTGAGGCCGAAGAAGGTGTTGAAGGCGTATATTTTTGCGCTTTTTAATGAGGATTTGAAGAATGGACCAGGTTCAGAGAGGCATTATGGGCTTTTTAAGGCTGATGGGAGTATATCGTACAATATTGGTTTTAGTGGGCTCAAGTCGTCTTCAGCCGGTTCAGCTTTCCTCTCATTTAAGGTTAGTTGATTTTGAACCTTTTATGTTGTATTTTTAATGCTGTCATATTGGTAGAAACCTGGGAGCCTTTTTCTTTCTATTTTTAATGCTGGGGGTTTCCTTTATTTTACGTGCTGTTTTGTGGGTAGAATCTATAATCCTTGTTTCAGTCTTGAAAATTTCTTCAGGAAAGCTAGTTAATATTTTTGATGTGAACTTATTGCAGTCAATTAACTTAATTGAGTTGGTCTAGTCATCTGGGTCCTAATCAATAATTAGCTGGTTCCCTATCTTTAGGAAATTGCAAGCAGCTTCCTGCTTTTATGTTCTTAAGCCATTGGATCTTTTGTGGATTGATTAATTATTACTTGTATGATGCTTATAGAGGTCTTACGGATATGTTTACATCAAAATAACCTTTTTGTTTCTTCCCTCCATCTCTACTAGACTAATGAAGAATTTTCAGATTTAAAGCTGGTTTTGGTGAAGCGAACAAATGTTCGTGTACTTTTCTAGAGTTAGGGTGAAGTGAACAATAGTCATGTACTTTTGTAACTCAGAATGAAATGATGAAATATTGAGAAGTCTAGCAAAATTTGCTATTCTCCTCTAACATGGGGCTTTTGTTGCACAAAAAAAAAAAATCTGAATCTGCAATAACAAAATCCAAATGGTGCCATTCGGCAACCCCTCCTTTAGACTCCTTGGAAGCTTAATCCATCCGAACATCATCTCCTTAGTGAGATTAATTTTTGCTCCCTTTCCCGAATCTTAAGGCACCATTTATCTTGGATTGAGCCTCCTTAAGACTTTCTTACCTCCTTTAGCCTTCAAGGAGCTTCCTTTCTTAATCCGTTTTACCGAACATGAGCTCCTTAGTAAGGATTAAAATTTAGCATACTTCTGTTTGCTGCTCATACATCCTCATGCACTTTGTGTATAACCCTTATCAAAATCTCAGTTGTCCCTCTTGAATGCAAACATGACCTTAGATGTGCAAAATTTAGTTTGTTAAAACGTCCTAAACTGGGTCAACCTGTGCCCTAACCTGGCCTGAATTTGAGCAGCCAAGTCTTTCCCGACCTGAGACCTGAGCAACCTGTGAATGAATTTCTGAAGTTGACTCAATGCCGAAAGTAACTTAACCAACTCGGCATCCGTACCTCTGAGAGGAAGCGCCTACTTTAGGCTAATTCTGCTGGATTAATAATCCTAAACTTCCCCATACAAGTACCTGATTAACCTGACCCAGTGGTGTTGAGTCCTGACATCGTCCAACCCGTAATGTGCCACTTTAATCCTGAAAAAGCAACAAAACCTATCTATGCACCATGCACGAACTTGGAGCTGGTTACCTTACCACATTTTTCTCTAGATTCTTTAAACCATATTTTTTAATCTTTATATTAACATGTTGTCAAATAGATTTCTGACGTAAACTGTGTTTGGTACAATTAACAGGAAATTGGAGCTGAAGGGAGGAGCATTTCCTATGTCAAAACCCTGCTATCATGCATTTCTCTGCTTTTAGTGTTCTTAACTGCGTGAACACCATGACTAAGAATAGGGTTCTGAGTTCTAGAAATTACTTGCTGTATTCTTTAAGCTCTCCTCAAAATACGGCATGCTGGCATGTACATTTTAATTTTTTAAGGAATAATAGAAAAAAAAAAATGCAGGAAAAGAGAATGCTAGCTAGTGATAGGTTGGAGCACAAGGTATGAACATTTACCAGAAATATGGTTGTGAAGAAATTGTAGACTTGTCTGCATGAATAGGTTAGGAGGATACATATATCTCGTGCTAGATTGTTTGGTTACATATTACGTATGGTTATGCATAGATGAAAATGCAAAACGGGGTTCCTGATGTAATTTATATAGAGATTTCAGTTCAGAAAGCGCTTTCATCTTGAATGAAGTAAATGCTGGTACTTGATACGAACTAGATATTTTCCAGTCCAAACTCATCTCATATTATTTCGTAAATGCTTCCATTCCTGTCGAAACTCATCTCATATAATTTCGTAACAAACAAACAAGATCTAATCATCAACGGAGTCGGAGTGTCCGTCTTTCTGAGCCATCACTTCTAAAAAAAACAGACCCTACTTTTCGCCTTGTCTCTCCTTCTCTCTCCTTCTCTCTCTCTCTCTAAAAGTGAATAAATAAACTACACAAGGTGGGATATGCAATTAAAGAAATTGTATAGGAGTTTTATCACTTATACATAGGGGTGTCAATGATATCATTTTAACCGTTTATTCGGCCCGTATCATATTCACTAAGGCGGGTATGGGTAAGGTTTTTTTTTTTCATTAGCTTATTGGGTATGGGTATGGGTGAATGTCATTTCGTACCCGTTACCCTATATGGTAATTATATAAAATATAATAATATGATAATGTTTGAGTAATAATTAGTGAGTACTTTTGTTATTTAGCGTATTGTTTTTTGTTGTAAGAAAAATATTAAACATATTACTTTTATTAGCATGTTTTGTTCTTTAATTAAATAATTGAATTTGTCGAAAGATATATTCCTGTTTTAGAATTCTCTTGTTTTATAAAAAATACAATTTAGTTGAAATTAATTGCACATTTTATTTTTATTTTTAGTTTTTATTAGTAATGTCATTGCATATGTGCGAAATACACGAGTTTTGATGTTCTATTTGTAAAATATAATAAAACTAATTATTATACTAGTATTATTCGTTATTCACCCTCTACCGTTTCGTTACTTGATAATTTTAACACGTAATGGTAGGGTAGAGTAAAGTCAATTCTTAATGGATAAGAGTAGAGTATGGGTAAGATCATTTTTAGTGAATATGAATATAAAAATGCTTCCACACCTACCCGTATTGTACGCATTGACCCCCTACTTACAGAATTATATATAGTTACTTGTTTTGTCTCAACAATTATGCATGTATATTCTCGTCACTTTAGTCTTTGAACAACACAAACTTTTCTCAATGTCTTATATTAAGTAAATTGATATACCGTGTAATAAGCTCACACAAATTCATGTGGTTTTTCAAATTTAAATTTATAATTTTACAAATAAGTATTAGAATATTTTTACAGACCACTATGATGGGATTGTTATTGAGCACCTAGAATAACTTCATTATTTGTCAAATGATTTCTTTGAGTTCTTCTAGTAAAGCAGTAAATTAAATTTCGCTCCAATAAAGCCAGTCTCTTTTAAGTATAATTAAGCAACATTTAGAAAATTTAGCAACACTTATTTAAAAGAAAAGTATTATGGATAAGAAAATATATCTTCGTTGACAAGATAAAACAAATTTATAACTAGTACCATAATAGCACGTGTCACTTAAAATATATTTTATTTATAAATATTTCTTCATATTAGTAGAATTTTGACTGCATAACCATTCTACCAAAATGTGTGGAAAATCTTTTAATAGTTTATGTGTGAGGTTTACCGTTTAAAAATTTACAATATTTTATGTACGAGAGTAGCGAAGATTTCCACGTTGAAAGTCTATTTTACGCAGTTTCCTTACCGATAGCGGTAGCGCAAGTATTTAATTAGGTCCGATGCCCTGTTTGATGGATTTAATCACCGTCAATTTGCTTTAAGATTCGTGCATAATACGTTTAATATTCGTGCAAGTTTGTTTCAATTTTTTGGTGCGCACAAATCTTAAATTAGATCGGACGGTTCCTCATGCTCGTGAACCTAAAAGTATGTCGATGGGCATCAGACTACTCCGTTCTCGTATTTAATTATGCATGACTAGAGTGGGAAAAACGTGCCATGCCGTGCCGTGACCTAACACGCCCTGACTTTGGTCACGTGCGTGTCGTGACTGAGTTAATTTTTCACGTGCCGTGCCATGAAAAAATATGGAGGAGTGGTCACGGCACGCTAGTCACGCCGTGACTCGCCTGCCCTGACCAAAAGTGCCGTGACCGGTTACGTTATCACGTTTGATCGCATTTAACGTTTTAAAAAGAAATATGAAACGATTCTTTAAAATTTAAAATAAAGAATTAATGTTGAAATAAAATATTGATGCTAAAAATATATTTTTTGTCTATAATTTAGAATTTAACATAAATTAATGTCGAATCGTGATTGACGTGTCACCGTGCCGTGTTCCGTGCCGTGCCGTGACCAAGACAATTTTCGTGCCGTGCGGTGTCTTCTTTGCCAACTATTGGTCACGCCACGCGAGTAGTAACGGCACGGGACACGCGAGTCACGGCACGTAACCGACATGCGTGCCATGCCGTTACCGTACCGTTCCGTGACGGAGCTGGCTCCGGCGTGCCATTTTCCCACTCTAGCATGACTGTTATTGGAGAGCTAATTATGCGTTCAAATCGTTGCCACCAGATTGGTTGGGATTGTAATTGGTATGAAGCTGCTCTTGCTGCGGTTTATTTTGAGTCCCGTGAGTCTCTCATATACTCGTAATACAA
>JAJGRW010001128.1:237067-278803 GCA_025461045.1 Carex parvula | reverse complement strand
ATTTTTTTTTCAAAGTCTAAACTGTCGATCAGAACCACTCAACATGATATCTATATTAAATATGTTTGGAGAGCAAATTTTATAATTTTGGAATTTGTTTACTATTTTTTTAAGATAGGTAGAAAATAATATTTTTCAACGGTCATAAACAATTAATTTTGTACTTATCTTAAAAAATAGTAACAAAATTCCAAAATCATAAAATTTCATCTCCAAACATATTTTAGTATGAATATCATGTTGAGCGGTTCGGATCTACAATTTGAACTTTGAAAACGAAGATATAAATATGAGGTATTGGAATTCTCCTCCAATTTCTAATAGAGAAAGAATGCATGGCGGCTTTTCAAATAAAAAAGTTCTGTAACTTAAGTATTTAATTTCCTTAGAAATTGATTCAGGATTTTAATTTGCATTGTTTTTAAGAATTATAATTTGAACTCTGCAAAAATATGAATCTTAGAAATTTAAGTTGGACTCAAAAAAGGAATTAGATTATAAAATATTATTAACTTCTCAAATAAAAAAAATCATTGAAAGCGTCGTCTAAAGATAATTACAGATTTTATTATCCGAAATTGTAGTGATTGTGCAATCAAAATTATTAAATTTCATAAAATAGTGAGATTGATATGCACCATTGATATGTTAGCATTTATTCTATATTGATGCTTAGTTAGATATGAAATTTTATTATTTTATGATCTAATCGATAAATTTTAGCCCTAGACCAGCAAGCAGCAATACTTAAAAGTAAAGTTTTATTGTTTTGATAATTTGAAAACATAATTTAGGAGAAGAGTTTACAATTAATACATGTAATCATGTTTGAACTTGCAGATATTAATCTCTAGGTTCTACACAATGTTACATTTTAAATACAAAACATTATATAATGATTGGTTGCGATCTCCTTAGTTCTAAAACTTTTCAATTCTGAATCCATTTCTATTGCTTTCTGTTTCTATATTAGTAAATAATTGTAATGCTGGTTCATTAAATAATTAGGTAGATATGTCTCCATATCTTTTGACAAATATGCTAGTTCATTAAATAATTAGGTAGTTGTCTTAACAACAAGCAAGATATTGTTAACATTTAGCTAGCTATTATAACCATTAAAGTATGGTTGTACAAATATGACTTGTATAATCACCATAGTACTGACATAACATGTATTACCTGTTGCATATGTCTTAATCTATCATTAATTTCGAACCTTAAAAAAATCTATCACTAATTTCGAAATTAATTGGAGAAATTATATTATTAACAAATATGTAGGTCCCTTAAACAATTAATTTGTATCTCTTAATAGTTAATTAGAGTGGGACTATGGTACTATGCATATTGCTGATTGGTGTGCACTATGAATCAATATTTTTCGTTTTCAAAGTCTATATAGTCAAATATGAACTGTTCAACATGATTTTCATATGAAAATGAACTTACAGACTAAATTTTATATTTTTTAGAATCTATTTACTATATTTTAGAAAGATAAAAAATTACTACTTTCAAATAGTCTTAAAACTTTAAACCAAGTGATTTTCTATCGATTTAAAAAATAGTAAAAAGATTTAGAAAAATATAAAATTTGATTTACAAGTACATTATATAAAGATCATATTGAACTATTTAGATTTATTGATCATATTGAACTATTTAGATTATATTTAGATTTATTGTTTGAACTTTGTAAATTGAAATATTGATCTAGGATCACACCAATATGCACTATGCATACTACCGTAGTCTCAGTTTAATTAAATATTATTAACAGTTAACTTGTTATTATGGAATCTAAAAATATTAAAAAATCTGACAGGATTGAATATAAAAAAAATTAATTAAACTCTGGCGTGTACACAAAACTCATGTTTGGTCGTCATTAGAAAAATCTCGCTCTTTCGCTCGGTGTAAGACCAGGTCTACGGAGAATCCCACTGTCTGCTACCTTGCTCTAGTGAAAGCAATCGGGGAGAAAAATCTCGCTTTCTCTCGCTCTAATTTTCAGTTGAGAAATTTTGAGACATCGCTTTGATTCATAGGTCGATCCGACAGTCACTCAATTTGACATTTTCAAGCTTCAATCCACTAATTCGAGTGTGTTATTTCCCTTCGATACTGATCCTCACAGGTTCGATTCGCGTTTTCTTTCTCAAATCATATTTTCGAGGTGCTTTTCCTTTCCTATATCTGTAGCTTAGTTTGATTTTAAGTTATTCTTTGTGGTTTCCCCTCAGTTCGATGCAATACAAAAACTAAAGTCATTGATTTGTGCCAATTGATTGCACAGAGATCAGAAGTTCGGAAGCTATTTGATCGTATTTACTATTTCAAAATATTAATTTTGCATATCATCTGTTAGTTTTTCTTTTCTCAATTTCGAAACAGGGTATTTTTCTCAAATTGGGTCACATTTTTGCTATTTTTCAGAGGAAGAAAGAAAAAAGATAAAATTGATTTAGGGAATTTGGGGTTTTTACCTCACTTTACCTAATTTCTGCAAGAACAATTTCAAGTTCTGATAATAAACTTTCATTCAGGGATTAACTGATGTTACATCAGTGGAAATTTCCCCAATAACCTGCGTTATCATCACTGGAATTTATTTAATGCAATTTGAGAAGAAGAGAAATTTGGTGTGCTAGTGCTAAGCTGTTGTCTGGAACAAAGAAAGAAAAATGGGAGCCTTTTGTTCGAAAGGGTCGCCAGTTGATAAATCACCAAGTGAAACTACTCTAGACATGAATTTCCTAAGAGACCAAGAAACAATTCCCAGTAAATCTCAGGTGAGATCGGAAAAGGATTTGGCATTTCAACATGATCATGAATTGACAGAGAAGAAAGATGAAATGGCTTCGACCAATGAAAGCATGCCACCTGGTGGCCTTGCTCAGTCTCAGGCACTGAGGGGCTCTCTGCAAAAATCAAAGTCTACAAGGTCAAGAGGAACTGCCAAGGCAAGTTTAGTTCTTAATTAATCGTATAGTTGTTTTTTGTTTTGCATTGCATGAATATTTTCTCTATTGTTAACTAATATATTGTTTGTGGTTAATTCTAAACATTTACTTGGTTATGTTCAGTGGAAATTAGAAGTATAAGAGTAAGTGCGGTGGTCCTTTATTCCTAGCTAATCAATCAACTATTCTGCTATTATATTCTTGTAAATTAAAATTTTGTTTTACATTGTAACTATTTAAAATGCACGAGAACACCCTTTTTCTTTTTAACTTGTACACAAGATATATAATCCTAGATTAGTCTTTATGAAATAGGTCAGTTTATGTTAATATTTATTTTCTCCTGAATAATAATAGTTTTGAGCAGGGTTAGGTATAACAGTTGGTGCAAAACTTGTTAAACAACTTGTATCAATATTAACTCATCTAGCTACAAAAAACAGGTCTCGGAAATGGGATCGATTTTGGGTCGTGCCGGTACAGTCAGTCTAGGGAAAGCAGTTGAAGTGCTAGATACACTAGGTAGTAGCATGCCAAGTCTAAACCTAAGTAGTGGTTTTGTAAGTGGAGCTACAACCAAAGGGAATATGATATCGATTCTAGCATTTGAGGTGGCCAATACCATAGTAAAGGGGTCCAATTTAATGCAATCACTTGCAAAAGAGAGTGTGAGACATTTGAAAGAAGATGTTATACCCTCAGAAGGTGTGCAAAATTTGATTTCAAAAGATACGGACGAGTTGCTCAGAATTGCTGCTTCTGATAAAAGGTCAGTTTGTTTTTATAATTTAATGAATGTATAAGCTCTTTATAGGTTAGTTCTTTGGGTTTTGCAAGGGATATATAGGATATTCTCCCATTTATACTACTAAGGTGCAGAGAAATATAACATTCTATATAAAATGGAAATTATTCATTTATCTTATATTTTTCTTGATATTAGGGAAGAACTAAAAATATTCTCAAAAGAAGTGGTACGATTTGGCAACCGGTGCAAGGATCCTCAATGGCACAGCTTAGATCGCTATTTTGAAAAGTAATCCCCTGATCTTGTCACAAATTTTAATATTCAGTAATATTCGATAATCAATGTTAAGGGCAATTAGTCAATTTTGATAATCAAAGAATTTTGAATGATTAAAATTTTATTTTCCAAATTAATTTTAGGTTGGCATCAGACCTGACTCCACAAAACCATCTGAAAGAAGAGGCTAAAACAGTCATGCATGAACTAATGGCTTCGGTTCTGTGTACAGCTGTTAGTATCTCATTGACTGAAATTTTTATTTCATCATAGTATCTCATTGGATTCAATTGTACCGCGTAATCTTTTAAAAGGTGTTCTTAGTGAATATTGATTTTTTTTCCAAACAAAACAAAAAAGGAGGAATAATCTGATGAGACTAGCTGAATGTTTAACCTTTTTTATGACCAAGGTTCAACAATTGACTTGGTTCCATCTTAAAATCTTTTTAAAAAAGTTTTGGATTAATTTTATGACTATTATTATAATAATATAGATCATAAAGATAATCAGTATTATTAGAAAAATAATAAAAATTTGTTGCTTGCGCATTTACTTTCAGGAGCTGTATCATGAGTTACATGCCCTAGATAGGTTTGACCAAGACTACCGAAGAAAAAACCAAGACGAGGAAAATTCCACTCCGGCTCCTAGAGGTACAATTACAACATATGTACATTTTTTAATGAAACTTATAAAAACACATTGCATGAGTTATGCTTAAATTTATACTATGTTTCTTTTGAACTGTGTGCAGGTGACAGCCTTCAGATTCTAAAACAAGAGCTGAAAAGTCAAAAGAAGCATGTAAAAGGCCTCAAGAAAAGGTCTCTTTGGTCAAAAAACTTAGAGGAGGTTGGTATTTACTTTTAACAATCCCCTCTTTACCGATATTGCCATTGAACAAACCAATCCCCCCCCCCCCCTTCTGCGAACAGTTGATGGTTTGTATATGGTATAGTTCATTAACTAATGTTTTTTCATTTAACAAAATTTAATTTGTAGGTAATGGAGAAGTTTGTAGATATAGTACACTTTCTTCATTTGGAGATACATGATGCCTTTGGCAGTGCTGGTAATTTTTTTTAAAACCTCGTACTACTCAGATAGTCAAATATTTGAATTAGGCTTATACCCTTACGATATCATACTTTTGCTTTATGTTGTATACCCTATTATTTGCAAACACATGAAACTAATGCTAATAGTTATTCATTGTAGTAATTTTTTTTATTTTCTAAAACCTCATACAACTCAAATAGTCAAATATTAGAATTATGCTTATGCCCTTACGATATCATTGCTTTTTCTTTATGTTGTATACCCTATTATTTGCAAACACACTAAACTAATGCTAATAGTTATTTATTGTAGATGTGCTGGTAATTTTTTTTTATTTTCTAAAACCTCATACAACTCAAATAGTCAAATATTTGAATTATGCTTATACCCTTACAATATCATACTTTTGCTTTATGTTGTGTACCCTATTATTTGCAAACATGCACAAAACTAATGCTTATAGTTATTTATTGTAGATGCGCTTGATCCAGCCGAAGTATATACTGTTGGTACAAACCGAAGAACAAGACTAGGTCCTGCTGGACTTGCTCTGCACTATGCAAATATTATATGCCAAATTGACACTCTTGTAAGTTCTATTTCTGTATGTCACATTGGTAACTCAACTCAAATTTTGCCCACTGAAATTTTTGCTTGGATATTTTTTTAAGGTTTCTAGGTCAAGTTCGGTACCTCCAAGTACAAGAGATGCGCTTTACCAGGGACTGCCACCTGGCATCAAATCAGCATTACGTTCTCGGTTGCAGACATTTGAAATGAAAGAAGATGTAACGTTTTCTATTGGACTTCTTTTCTTCATATAAAGTTTGTTAAAATGGGATATGTTGTTTTTCAAAGGTTAATTCTTATAATAACTATTATGCAGTTAACGGTGGCACAAATAAAATCTGAAATGGAGAAAACATTGAGATGGCTTGTTCCAATTGCCAATAACACCACGAGGTACAAACACAAAAGGATTTAGATATAAATTTCATTATCTTGATTTTCATATTCTCGTGATATCTAATATCAAATTTATTTCTGGATTGTTTTAGGGCACACCATGGCTTCGGTTGGGTAGGGGAGTGGGCAAATACAGGGTAAGTACTTTCTAGCTGATATAATAAAAGATGCATGAAAGCTTAAAAAAATTTAATGTGATACTGAAATTCAACAATAAGCTGAAATTTTTTCCAAAAAGAAGCGAAGTGATATGTTCTTTGTTTAATGAAAATCTTTTTATTATTTGTAGGACCGAGATGGGCCAAAGAGCAACAAGTCAAACTAATCTGACCCGTATAGAGACTCTATACCATGCTGACAAAGAAAAAACTGAAAATTATATTCTCGATCTAGTTGTGTATCTTCACCATTTAATAAGCCTCTCCAAGCAGGCCAACGGTGGGCCCCGTTCCCCAATCAAATCCCCCATGCGATCCCCCAACCAGAAAACAATTGCAGTTACCAGAAGAGAGAGTAACAGTTCAAATTCGGTGCTCACTGAAGAAGACCAAGATATGTTGAGAGGGGTCAAGTATAGGAAGTTCATACCAGGAATTAGTAAGAGTCAGGAGTTTGGTAAGGGGAGGTCTTCTCGGCTTTATAGAGACGACAGGTTGAGTAAGAGCAGTAATCAATCTCCAACAAGCGGCACCAATAGAGAGAGTTTTGCGGTACCGGTTATTAATTTTGAGTTGGATAGATTTAAAGCCTTGGATTTGATTGACCGGCTTGATGATGTCAGAAAAATATAACAGAAAGAGGGACAAGGCATCTTTCAATAGAGAGAGAGAAAGGTGGGGGTAGGGGGGGTAGGGGTATATGTATAGAGGCAAATAGTTAGAACTAAGAAGAGTTCTCATGTTATAATATGGCGCTTTTGTCGGGGGGAGTAAATATGAAGGAAACGGGATGCAGCATTTGGTAAAATTTTATGTAGTAAGAAGTAGTTTTGATGTTTTTAGATAATAAGGTTCTATAAATTTACTTGTGGTTCGGATTGAGTTGGGGCATACTTGTCCTTTCCCTAATGAGGGCTAAATTGCCTTTAGTTTCAATGCTTCCACTATTTTTTTTTTTTTGACATTGAACAATGCATTTGGTTACAAAGTAGACAAAATGACGAGACTGAGGCTATGGTACTAAATAATCCGTACTATGGATTTATCTCTCTTTTCAAAGTCTAAATTGTCAATCTCAATCTGAACCGCTCAACACGATCTTCATATATTTGTACTTGTGATCACATTCTAAGATTTAAAAAAAAAAATTAACTATTTGTTTTAAATAGATAAAAAATCACAACTTTCTGTGGTTCGGAATAGTGATTTTCTTTTGCCTATTCAAGAAATAGTAAAAAAGTTCTAAAAGAAATGCATAATTTGGTCATCGAGTTTTTTTAAGATCATATTGAGCGGTTTAAATAACTGTTTACACTTTATAATGAAGCACAGGCTGATATGTAATATGCATATCACCATCATAGCCTCAAAAGACAGATGTTAACAAGTTCTTAGAACTTCCAAAGAATACTATGCATAGTTCATTATTCTTTATTTTTTTTTTCCATTGAAGCATGTATGACGGATCAAATATTGTGACACAAAAGCCTTTATCAAGAAAGCGTAACTGGTCGACATGTGATGGAAGGATCCCAGGGGTAAAAATAGGGGTGAAAACGGGTCGGATATTATCTGACTGAATTCGGATCCGTATTCAAAAATTAGATACGAATATCGAATATCCATTCTGATAGTGATACAAATATAATTTTAGATTTTAATTATCCATATCCAAATAATAGAAATATATCAAATAAAATTATATATATTATGAAAATATTATGTTAGTCATCATTATAATTACTAATCAGATAAATATTATGAGAACTTCTGTATTTTTTAATAATATTTATATTTTTTTAATAAATAATAGTATTGAAAAATGAATATCTAATCCGTTAATATATCCAATCTGTATTCACATCCGGAAAAAATAAATCAGATACGAATATGATTTTACCACTATCCAATCCGTATCCCATGCGTTTTCACCCCCAGGTAAAAAGGCCTGAGAACCGTTTGTTTTCATCCGATTTAAGAGACGTCACAAATACATTATTTTAGACTACCACGTTCCATTTATTCAAATTTTGAATGAAAATTTACTGCAGTTGTTAGACAATGGAGTGCTCAGATTTTTCCCACAATCGAGCTCCGTGTTTTGCAAATACAAATGAATAAATATACCATGTACGTGTAGATAGCGTCATTAGCTCTAAAAGTACTGAGCATATCATTTGCGTTCCTAAATCACCATGCAGAATTTTTTTAACAAATAACAATGCCATCTAATTTGCATAAGATAATATATCAATATAATTTTGGACAATAAACAGCCTAAAGCTATGTAATGGTTCTTCATTTCTATTTGTACAAAGTTCCTAAATCAGCGAACAAACTGTAGTAGCACATCTTACCTATTAACAGATTCCAACTAAACAATAAAAATGACATCCAACCAAAAGTAGCAAATCACACCACAATAGTAGCCGATCTACTTCTAAAACTTCAACTAATATACTCTTCTATAGAAGTACATCAAGATAATCATGGGTGGAAAAAGATAGGAAGCAAACAAATGAGCAGGAACTATGACCAGCAGCAGAAACAATATCATGAGCTTTGTTTTGCACCAACAATTATTCCAAAACCATGTTAAAGTCTGATAATTAAAGGAATATTAACTTATCACTTTTAAAATATTAAAATTGAAGATGCCAATCAACAATGACAGGTGTTAGGTGATTTATCTATGTTTACAAACTAGTAGTCATGGTTACATTGAGACTCCCTTCGTATTTTAAATGCATGTAATATAACTGTAACATTGCAAGTTAAAAAAAGAATACCAACCTATACATGAAAAGAAGAAAAAAAAACATTGCATACTCTATTCTATACTCTATTCTATTAATCTGGAGTCTAATCCAAAACCCGATACAAAGTAATAGAATCAAATCAGGTCCAAAATCCGCAGAGAGCTAATTTAATCCCACCCACGATATGGAAAGATGAAATACATAAACCTCTGCAAACTAAGGACTATTTATACGACAAAATGAAGAAAATGACAAAGGACTAAGAAGAACAACAAAGAACAATTGACAAACATTTAACTCGCAGTAACGAGTGCCCATAGGAGAAAGTATTCTTAGTTGGAGAGCACTTAAAATTCCTTTATATATCTATATTATGAATCATGGAAGAATATTTAATTAATTTAACTTTGTATTCACTTGCTATTCTGTAATAGTAAATTTTACTGCACATCTAAGCTTATACAGACTACTAGACGAGCCCAGTACAAATTCTAGTGTATATCTAGCTCATACAGGCAGTAGACCTGTCCGGTACAGCACCTAACAAGCACAGTACTACATGGAATAGCCCCCCTATGACCTATAGGTGGTGTTTGGTTGAGGCATGAAGTTTTGGAATTTGTTATTCCAACTTAGGTCGGCCTAAGATATTTATGTTTGGTAGAGGTCTAAAGTTATGTCAGGGCCTAAGCTATTAAGAAAAGAGGGGAAAAAAGTTGGATCTAAAATTGGATAGTTGCTGATAGTAGGGCTGTAGGGGGGCTAACTCTTAAGCCACCTAAAGGGGTTTAATTTAGAGGCCTATGGAGTAACACCTAGTTAGGCCAACCTAATTAATCCGTGTTTGGTGGAATAACTTAGGCTTAAATCCCTTATTCCATGGTTTAGGTCTCAACAAAACACCACCTATGTGTATGAGCATGGGTGCACTGAAGGACTGAAGAAATGACCAAAATGGAACATTTCAGTTCCATGCTGGCATGCACCTGTACCAAAATCAAACTTGTCTGGTCATCTAATTCAAGAACAAAACCCTTTTTGTATATGTTGGAGAGTACCAACAAGCTCAAGAGATAACAGCTTTGAACCTGGAATTGGCGCCTAAATGAAGATTAATTGGAGAAAAAATGGTACATTGGATAGAATAGGTCGTCTTGCATAAAAAATACTATGATAGAATATATTTTTGTGAACCCCCAAATAGCATGTATTTCAGAGTATCAAAAAAAAAAAATGCAGACTGCAAATCAGAAGTATCAATTACATTACGAGGAGGTCAGCAAGAGAATGTGAAATAACAGAAATTTAGTGTAAAAACACCAATTCTGAAAGGACCAACAGTTTTGATTCTCAGGAAAGAGAACATGTAGAATTTCCCACCAAAAAAAAAAAAAAACTAGAAACACAGGTCGGTATAGAATCTCGGCAGATTGAACAATCACAAGCATCAAGTAGAGGAGAAACCAAGTTGTAGACCAAAACTTACCTTGACAAAGTTTTTAAAACATATGAGAGAGAGAGAGAGAAAGAAAGAGAGAGAGAGAGAGACTGGAAAATGCAAGATCTTACTTGATAGCCGTTATTTCATAAATAGAACAGTTATGAGAATGCCAACACAGCACTTGTTACATGGATAGATAGAATCTCATTAAATAGCTGATGGGAACATACGCTGATAAGAAAGGAGTCAGATAAAAAAAAAATTACAGATAGGAGAGCAAGAGTAGCCAAGACCTAACACCAAATTAGCACAGAAGGGGCTTCTCCAGGAATAGATAAACACCGTAATAATTAACATTTTGAGATAACGCCAGGAGAACACTACAAAGGAAGTAGATGGAAGAGGAGGTGCTATGTTATGGTACGGTACGGTAAGAGAGGAGAGAAACCAACTTGAGGGTAGAGCATTTAAATGAGACCTTTTAACTAAGTAGAGAGAATGAAGGCCTTGATCAAATCCTCAGCCGATTGCTGCTGCTGAGGCGTGCCTGATATCTGAGCTATGCATTCATAGTGCGACGACTTTGAGTCTACGATCTCTATGCGTGCTCCAGAAATCTACCATAAAAAGGAAAAGAGATGAAAAAAATAAATTTAAAAGAAACATAATGGAATGACAAATAAATCCAACAAAGTACAAAAAAAAAAATTCAAAAGTATTAATGCCAACTGCAACTGACCCTTCTAATGTTGTCCAGATTTGAACCACCTTTCCCCATAACTTTAGGCATCGCATTTCCGGGGATCACCATCTCAACATAAGGGAGGGCCCTACAGATGAGCACGTAACATGAAACTTATAAGATGAGGTATAATTTAAAAAGCACATACACTATTGCCAACTGAAGATAGAGATGGAGCATACTTGTAATGCTATTAGTTTAAAAAGCACATACTTGTAATGCTACTATTTTACACGCAAAATTTAGTATTAAAAGATATGGAGCATACCCAACAAATGACTTCGATGAATAAGAAGGAATCGCCCCATAACGGGAATCATCAACCTGAAACAAAATGCAACAACAGAGATGTCAGGACAAAAAAGTAAACGCCCAGAAAATACAACCATCAAAGAGAGAAGGGGGAGAGTAGAGATTAAAAAGTACGGAAGACGGAAAATCAGAAATACCCACTAAATCTAAATCAGACCTGACCCAAAACGGAAAACAGCAAACACACCAGCACCTAATTTCACAGAAGCTATTTAAAAAAGTGAAAATTATGAACACAGCGCTAACTGAACCAAAATTACTCATGAATCAACTAAACAGTAATCAAGATTTACCCAAACCCAAACAAAAAGGTCTGTTACAAATCCGAGATACCCAGAACATGATCAAGACAAAAACCTGACCGGTAAAAACCAACCTCCTCAAAACTGACCCAACCTGATCTAACAAAAAGGAAACAAAACCATAAATATGTTCTCTCAGAAAATGGCCCCACTGAAAAACCCGAACTTAAATAATTGTAACCCAGAATGACGACAATCTAAAAGAAGCTCCCAAATCAACACAACCAACCAATTTGATCTATGAAACAATTTGTACATGAAAGGGCTCTTACTGGCATAGAGTTGTATCCATACAGGCCAGTACTGGGATAGATGCCAAGATTCCGATCAACATCAAAAGGTGCTCTACGGTCATAGCTGAGATGAGGCTGTGCACTTGGCAATCCTGAAGAGAGAGGAGGGAGGCCACTGCTGGGATACGGCACGTCTACTGAAGGCAGAGCAGGTTTACTGCTCATAGTATCCCTTGAGGAATTTACTGTTTCATCCCTATCCCTCAGTGCGTCTTCTCTAAGCCTCAGTACAATGTGGACTAGGGCATCTCTAACACTAGCAACTTCTCCTGATACCTGAAATATATTAAAAAAAACCAACAACATCATCCTTCGAGACTTATTGAATGCATATTTCCACAAGTAGTTAATTAATTACTCCTAGTATGTCATTATTTAACTGTTTTGCATGCCACACATTCTCACTATAAAGAGAAGTAGTCCATATTAATATACTACCCCAAGTGCTATCAAATCTGGAAAAGTCATTCTTGGTTCTTGCAACTATTAAATAGTAGTAAATCTGGCAAGTTTGGTTACAATTCAAACTTTCTATTTACATGATATAAAGTCATGTTTATGGTTTCTTCCAATCTTAAATAATTGTTCTAGCCATCAGCTGCAATTATATTCTTGAAGAAACATATGTAAACATGTATCTGGTAAAAGGTGCCAGTTCATAAGGATAATACGGAATCTTTGAGATTAAAGTTGTTTTGCAGCTATGAAAAAGGTAGTATTACAAATCGTGAAATTGATTAACAATGAGCTACCCTATGCAAAAAAATGTTTCACAATTCGTTCTTTTCTGCTAAATATGGCCTCAAAGATCTCAACGGGATATGAAAACAGATATACTTGCAGTTTGGTTTAATTAGTGTAAAAATTCATTGCTACAATATATATTAAATTCTAATATGATTTATGAGCCCACAGAAACACATCGACCACTAACTAGTTGACTTAAACTCTACTTCTAGAAAATTGATTCCTACGAGTATCAATATCACCCTTTATAATCTTTATTTTTTTTCTGTTTTTTAACAGTAGGGAGGGGTTAACGATGAGATAGACATGTCTCAAGGATAGAAAGAATTTAACAATTTAATAACAAAAAAACAAGCAAGAGATGTACCTCAACAAGCTCATCAGGAGAGTTGGCTCTTTTGGGGTCATCCTTGGTGATGTGTATATCAGCATTAGTTTTTCGGCGCATGTCATTAATGATGTTACCGCCTTTACCGATAAGGCACCCAATAATTTTTTTAGGCACCAAGAGTTGCATCACAGCATTCTCCTTGTCTTCGTCACTTATCTTTTCTTGAAGCGACAGTACAGCTTCGACCCCTGATGACTTCATATCATTTGTTCCCTGGATGTTAAAAAAATGGATAAAATCAATTTCCACTGATTTAAATACCAGGTTCAATCTAAGGCACTCCTTAGTATAATATATAAAGAGAAAACTGATGGCATGTTGTTACGTCCTTAACCTGATACTGTAATACTTGGGTTTATTTTTGTAGTTACTATTTCTATTTTGTAGGTACCAGCTGTTTGGTACTGCCCCATGTAACAGACAATGTGATTTCAATATGAAATCAGTGGGCTTTGGTCACTTTTATAAAAAAAATCTATATACAGATAAAACTAACCTCAGTAGATATGACAGTGATCAATGAAGCATCCACTTCTTTATAATTATCATCAACATCTATGCGGGCCCCAGTAGCCTGCCTGATATTTTTAACAGTACTACCTCCCTTGCCAATAACCCGTCCGATCTTATTACGGGGACAGAGAACCCGTACCACCAACTCCTCTGACCGAGCGGGAGGTATTGTGGCGACAGGTACAGGAGGAGCATACAGGCCGCTTGTCATGTCAGAGAATTGAGGGAGTTCAGCCACATGCGGTGTCAAACCGGGTCTTGCCGGGTCAGTAGGCTGGAAAAACCCGCCTGAGGGGTAAACTGGCATGTCAGAGGGGATTATGATGCTTGGTGCGAGGTCCTGGGGTACTGAAGCTTCTAGAGGGATCTCCTCTTTCGGCAAAAACTTGCACATGACAAAAGAGATAATAAACAATGCTCTCTTGACAGACTCCGGTTCCCCTGATATCTGGTTTAATCAATTCAAGCAAAAACAGTCTGAGAAAGCTAACAGCAAAAACCTTACAAGGGAATTCAACAAACCAACTTAAATATTATCCATATTTACAAAATATACATAAAAGATTATTGGCATTTTACCAGAGTTTGGATGTATTCAACAATTCCAACAACCCCCTAAGACCTAAAAAATTGTGCCTCAAGCATTGATTTTATCCTCTAAATCAAATTCATTTCTTTTTGCTTCCTTCCTGTCACATCTTTTTATTTGCCCTGTTTCTCTAAAATCCTTAACCCTACTCACTTATTTAACGTGCAACTTAAAGGGTGAATTAGTGACTGCTTTCTGCAAAGAAAAATCTGAAATTTTTAATCAAAGAGAGAGTATTACATGAAGAAAATTGTCGAACTCCAAGGCACAAGAATGTGTCGTGTCAGATGGGTCCTTAGGGCTAACTTTTATGGCAGCCCGAGCACTAGACCTGACCCGCTTGATCGTGGAACCCCCCTTGCCGATCACACCTGCAGCCTGACTCGCTGGCACTAGCAACCACACCTCCTCCTTGCTGACATTTCTCTTGTCATTCTCCCTTGCATTTGCAAGGGCATCTACAATTGCCTCATGAACCTTAATAAGTGCTGCTTGTGCCGGGCATAGTAATTCCAGACCCGCACTAAATTCATCCACATCTGTCAAATCCCTGTCTAATCCAGGGGAAGATATAGTTATGACCCGCTTGTCAGATCCAAGATATGGATCCATGACTTTCACCTTTGCACGGGTCTCGTGCCTGATTGTGTTGATTACCTTCCCCCCTTTCCCAATCACACTTCCAATAACTGTATCCGGGCAGATAATCCGGAATACCACCGGTTTATTGCCATCGCTTCCAGAAGCTTCTAGATTGCTCTCCGTATGACGCCTTTTGAAATTGCCTCTATTGTCAGAGCGATCGTCGTGGTCCCGGCGCCGGCGAAACCTCTTGCCCGTCTCACCCATGGATTAATTTAATACTTTAAACTGCAACCCGACAACGATAAATGTTATGGTATGGGGTATTTATTGTATGAATTGAAAGAGCGAGATGGAGAGCACAAAGCTGCGAATCAGAAAGATTGTGAAATAAGTGAATCGGGAGAAGAAGCGATAGAAGAGGCGAAATTACCTGAAGAAATCGCCGGAGAAGAAGTTAGGATTCGAGCCGCCTAGGGTTTGCGTTCTTTTCTTCTCTCGTTGGGAGAAAGATTGAAATTTACCGATCTTGACACGGGTCCGTACAAATTTCAGTTGATGTCAGAACCGGCCGAAAATATTTTCGGTGCCTACAGAGATATAAAATAGACTGCTTTAAGATTCGTGCTGAACGGTTCAGATTTTGTACGGGCTAAAATTTGAGATATATTATGGGATGCGAATTATTTGGACACGTGGTAGAACGATAGACTTCTATTTGCAGTCTATTTTTCTTATCTTCAATGTTTGAGAGCCGCCGGATGGAGATCTAGCGGATTTAACGTGAGAAGGGACGTATCCGTAAATAAATCGAGAGGATGCTGCTCCAGATATTGTAAGTTTATAAATTATAAACGGACGTTTCCGCAAAGGGGAGTGCTATTTTGGTCCACTATTGTAAAATTGAGCGTTGAGAATTTTTTTTTTTTTTTTTTGCTAAATACCTGTTTAATCTTTGATAAACTCTCTCTCTCTCTTATATTTGTCAGTTTGTCTCGTTAATTGAGAAAGTTTATAAAGAAAGTTACTAGAATATAAAGAGTATAAAGAGAGTTTTTTTAAGATTGGCAGTCAGGTACCCACTAACAATTGTATTAAAAATAGAAAAATATTTTTACAACACCTGAGTTAGGTAGATTGAAATATATACATAATTACATATTTACAATGCATAATGTCATATAGGCCAAATAGTGTTGCTATTAATGCACGGTAAGCTCTAGCAAAATCACAAGCTAAATGATGTGCCTGGCGCGTTGGGGTTGTGCTACTCTGCTGCTGTCCATTGTTTAAAATAAAGAAAGTTCATATCTATTTCTTTAAGAATAAAAAATAGAATATAAAGACCTATCATAAAATTTAGGATCGTGATAGTTGTCCCCGCACTCCCATTCCTCCATTATTCTCCACTTAAGTTCCATAACTATCATGAAGGACCACAAAAACTTCAGCACTGATTTTTTTTTCTAAAATATTAATACCTATGCAAAGAAGTATTTATACATATGCATGAGAACAATTTTTACATAAATAATTCTCTCCAACTATACGGGGACCATTCAAACTACATGGGAGAGATCATACACGTTTTTAGATGTAAGTTTTTTTCTTTGTTCAATCTCGTTCATATTTCTGACGATCTATGAGGAATTTTGCGAATTTAAAACCATGAACGTTTTCTACGCAATTTTATTTTTCAAATGAGATACATGGTGACATACTTTTGAGTTCGTTGTCATATTTATACCTCGTCGTGCAAGTATTTATACCTATACTTGCAAGTATTTTTTACATATGACACTGGCTGACATCTGAAAGTATTAATATAAAATATTACAAGTATATATACCTATGCACTGAAGTATTCATACTTATGTGGTCAACTATTTTTGTTAGAGAAAGGTTGACGCAGGGACGATTGGGGAAGGTTGATGCGGAGATTTGGAGATGTGGGATCCCCACTACTTCATTAGAGGAAGGTTGATGCGGGGACCATTGAGGGACTGGAAAAAGGGTAGTCATATCAAGTTACGCATGCAATTATTAAAATCTTAGTTTACAAGTTTTAATTTTTTATCTTCTAAGTATTTATATCTATGAAAGATGACGAAGGATGAGTGTGGGGATTGAAAAAGATGACCATATAATTAGTGAGAACTATAGTACAATTTTCCGCTAATGTTGTTGCAGGAACAGAGGGGGGTAGGGATAGGAGTGTGAGGAGTAATATAATTATTCTAAATTTATAGGTTCAGTTCTTTACTACATGTAACTGTGCCCGTTCAAAAAAATATAAATCTAGAGAATCAAAGAAAAAAAGTGCAACTTTTGAAGTTTTAAGATCTCATTTGTTGTACATATATACTTATATTGGTACCTACTTAGTAGGAATCATATGATCCATACCAACCCATTTCATCCAGTAAGCTTGCAAGTAGTTGCAAAAAATGTAGAATTCACATTGTATCAAATCCCGTTCACTTAATCTATATATCCAAAAGTTATCTCTATTGATTTCTTATGAAACAAAATGGAAACCATACAATTTTTATTATTTATAAAATAAAGCCGAAAAAGACCCTGGTTGCATTAACCTGGAGAGTTAAATTATCGATCACAGTCCGAACCAATTCAATCTGAGATGAAATATGCAGGTCTCTTTAATATTAGTCTCAAAACAGATCTAGCAATTCAAATCTAAACTCAAAATTTAAGTTAGTGATATGAATTTCCACAATGAGAGGAGAAAAAGTATATATAGTTAACATTATTTACATTGTGTTTGGAGACGATAAAAATCGTTAAATTTTATATGAAGTAGTTCTCTATGTTATTTTTCAACATTTTCGATATTGAAATAAGTAACTCTTTTCAACCATTATGATTTTTAATTTTTTCTCCTCTCCTCTTTAATGAAATCATTTTAGGTATGATTCATGGGAAGAACGTGAATGCCGCCTGTGGTAAGTCGAACACCTAGATCCATGCACCCACATATATCACTCAAAGATGGATACACATTTTGACAGGACAGTTTTTAATTTAGAATAATTATTTAGTACCCGCGCTACAGTACCCGCACTGTACCCGCACTTCCATAACTGTAAGGTTGCGGTCCCCCACAACTAACGATCTAACTAACAATATTATCGGACCTTCATTTGAATTTCAAATGTTCATTTCTCTCCGTTTTTTTTCTTTTTCGAAAGCTTCGGCGATTTTGAGGTGATTTTAGGTCGATTTCGAGGCAATTTTGAGGCGATTTTGGAGGCGATTTTTGAGGCGATTTCGAAACTGGAAGCGATTTCGTGTGGTCTCACAAGTTTAATCGGTGATTTTGAAATGTGATCAGCTAGATTAATATTGTTTCTTTTCGATTTTGTTTTGTTCTGGTGAATTAATAATGATAGATCGTTTCGTTTCTATTTCATATACAATCGTCTTTCAGTGTTGCTGGATTTGAGATGTTTGTGACAATTTGATTTATGAAGATGATGTAATTGTCTATTATGTGTTCAGATATAAATACTTGGTAGTTCAGATATAAATACTTGATGTGTTCAGATATAAATACTTGGTAGTTTAGATATAAATACTTGGTAGTTTAGATATAAATACTTGATGTGTTCAGAAATAAATACTTGATGTGTTCAGATATAAATACTTGATAGTTCAGATATAAATACTTGATGTGTTCAGATATAAATACTTGATGTGTTCAGATATAAATACTTGATCTATTCAGATATAAATACTTGATCTGTTCAGATACAAAATTTATTTTAATAAAGTGGCAGTTACAATTTAAAGTTAAAAAAAATTAATAACAACCAATTATTAAAAATAACGTTATATGGTTTAAATTATTTATTTGAAAAATATATAATAAACTTCTGTTGGGCCGATTATTATATATCAATGTTTTAAATAGCGTTTATAGCGTCGTAGCGGGAAGGCTACAAAAAAAAGCTATAGCGGAAGCTATTCCAAATAGCAGTTTTTTTTTTACAAAAATTATATTATATATTTGTACTATATATTAACATTAATCTAAAGTTTCATAGAACAATAAATAACACCAAATTAATTAAGAAATTATAATATTCATATTGAACTAGTGCAAAAGTCCATGGTTCAAAATATCCATAATAATATCATAAACTATCGATATTTTTCTATACAAAATATCTTAAGCATCATGATTCATTCTATTTTTTTTTCTATACAAAATAAATTTTATGGATCTTTATTTAAGCCCATATAAATTGTCTAAAAAAGCCCAATATGCATAGCGCGCAAATAGCGCGCTACACGCTATGCGCTATAGCGGACCGCTATTACCGCTATAGCGGCCGTAGCGCAATTAGCGTATTTTCATGCCATAGCTTAGCGTTTAGGGTCCAAAAACGCTATAGCGCCGCTATAGCGCGCTATTTAGAACACTGTTATATATGAATTCATATAAAACCATAGAGAATACTAAAAGATTACAATTAGTGCAACATATATACATATTGCCTTTTGTACACATGCAATCCCATGTGATCCATATAACATATACTCCTCAAGATCCAATACAATATTTGTATAAAAGTTATGTCCTTACCACTTAGTAACCATGCGATCAAGGTTTGGCCCAAGTTTCATAAAGTTGGGCTCATGTTGCCAAAACTCTTGGTTATGATCTAGTTTGGACCAAAATTTCATACAAACTAGTTGAATTAGATCCAACATATAAAAAAGAGAGAGCTCATGTGATCCATGACATGATGCCTCTTGGTTAAAGGTCTCCAACATTTCAACTCAAATACTTTTTTAAGATTCTTATTCATCCAATGTAATATAGATATAAATACTTTAGTTCGTAAGTATAAATACCACACCCTTATAGTGATAAATACTTTGTTTCGTAAGTATAAATGCCACAAGAATAGAGATATAAATATTACTCGCACATAAGCTAAGTCAACATTTTTTGTTGACAATTTTAGTGGTCCCCACATGTCGTTTATTACCCACACATAAGCTAAGTCAATATTTTTTGTTGACAATTTTAATGGTCCCCACATGCCGTTTGAGTGGTCCCCAATGCGGGTACGAAGTGAGAATTTTTCAAGAAAAGGTGCGAGTACGGTTATTTTAGAAAAATTCATATATCATATATGTAATTCATTGTATAGATATAAATACTTGTCTTTTATAGATATAAAAACTTCACAATATTACTATTAATACTTGTAACAAAATTACAGTTTTGAACGGTTGTGTGATCCCCTAATGCGGGTACGACGCGAGGATTTTTCAAATAAAAGTGCGGGTACGGTTATTTAAGAAAAATTCATATATCATATATGTAGTTCATTGTATAGATATAAATACTTGTCTTGTATAGATATAAATAATTCACAATGTTACTATTAATATTTGTAAAACAAAATTATAGTTTTGGAACGGTTGCGGTTCCCACAAACAGTTATGGCAGTTTAGGTGCGGGTACAGTGCGGGTACTCAACTGCGGGTACTCATATCAGCTTCCTTTAATTTATACATAGCACAGATATTAGTGAAAACGGCTCCATGTACATCTCGTGCTCTACACAAATTAAAAACTGCCATGTCAAAATGTATACCCAAAGATGTTGTACCTATATATGATTGATATTATAAACCCACATCTAAACAAGTCGGTGCAAACAATCATCGATCTTCACACAACAGCGATATTTTTTCGTCTGGAGATGGGAAAATGCATGGAGGGACATACACAGCTAAATCGGTTTACAGGATCATCATGGGAAAAATTAAGGGACAACATTTGGCTGTTTGGAAATATGAAGTACCGCCTCTGGTGAAGATCTTCGCATACCAAAATCCAAATGCTAGAGGAAATATTTTAACGCATGACGTAATGGAGACGTGTATTTCCATCGGCAGTACCCATGGAAATACTTGCTATTTCTAAGGATGCTTTTTGGGACGGGAGTTTTTCCAAAGATGGCGCATGAAAATGACGATTTCAGAGTTTTTTCTAAGAGTAACCCTATGAAACAAGCTATTTTCCAATGCATGGAAAAAAAATATTTCTAGTAGTGCCCTAAATGTAATTAAATATTAAGCTATAATTGTTTTTTAGGAGAGCTATTGATAGGCTCTAAGACTGATCAGAACCTTTACAAATTTCAGATGGACCAATTACACAGTAACGAGTAAAAAAAATCAAGGAAGCAACGCAAGGATTGGTGCAATCCACTTGGACTGAAATGAAAACATTATCATTTAAGGATTCTTCATTTAAGATGGATCCGCATCTGCTGCTTTTCTATAAAGAAAAGTAGCCTCTTGCTATTCCTTTTTTCTCTATCTTTCTTCAAAGAGGAGGAGAGAGAGAAAGAGGATCACGTGGAAGAGAGAAAAAGAGGAGACAGATAGAGAGAATAGCAGGGGAAGAGCAGGGATTTGAAGAGCACCGGATCCCATTTCCATTTAAGATGGGCTTGTAAGAGGAACCAAACATTATCAATTTGATTCGAGCTGTAGAGAGCAACAACACCATAGATTTAATTGTTATGTTTATAATTGAATAGTTTAGATATATTAAGCTCTGTTTAATTAGGTTCACTGTTTTTTTATTAATACCCAAATAATTAAACAAATTAGCAAATCTGCCCTCCCCTCTAAATTTTTATTAAAACTACCCGGACCGTCCACTATTCATACCAGACCGCCCCCCAGTGGGGGGGTCCACTGCCTGTACCAAACCGCCCCCAGTGGGACGGTCCTCTATAAAACCCGTATATAAGGTAGTTTTCTCTCTCCTGTCACTCACAAATTCATTCTAACTTAACTGAAAGAGAAAGAGAATAAGAGGAAGAAAGAGAAACGATTTTGTGTCATTTTTGGGCGACAATAGAGGTAGATCTTCACAATTTTTTTAATTTATTAGCTTAATTTGTCTTTTTGATTCATTTTTTAAAATTATTGTTTTGGACGAGAATGATGGACAGTAACAATCGAGGTAGAGAGAAAGAGAGCAACCGAGATCGTGGCGTAGCGAGAGGAGGGTCAGTTAGTGATTGAGGTAAAAATGAGAAAAAAAAAACAACTGTCAAGTATACCGTGATCCCCGGAACTGTCATGTGTGTACGATGAATGAACTTTTTAGACGGCCTATTCGGTATAAAATTTCAGACAATGACTTTGTGGAAAACCCCTTTGATAATTTTTCAAAAAAGAAGAAGGTTGATCCAGTGCCTCCAGCATCGAACGATGAGTTTTGTTCTGTGTACTTATACTGGTAAGGGTACCACTTCATCTGCTGTGACTGATCCAGATCCGGCAATATCCGATGATGACTTTGTTCCATGTACTTTCAAGGCTCGTTGTAAGAAGTAGTACTACTTATTAAGAATTTATGTTGTAGACTTTATTTTATCAATTTTGTGTTTGTTTATATTTTATATTGTCAATTTTTGTATATGTAATTAAGTTATGAAAATAACAAAACTCAAGCATATAAAATAATTTCACAAACTATAAATTAAATAGTTCACAAACTACCAATTAAAATAGTTCACAACATGCATCTAAATAAAATAGGTCACAACTTGGTAATCAGCGACGACGTCCGAACAAACTAAGTCGACGAGTTCTGGGTCTGCTTGCAGATGGTTGTGCGACACTACCGGATGCCTCTCCATGGCTACTACCGGTTCCTGGGCTTTCATTAGTGCGTTGGCTACTACCGGTTGCCTCAGTAACAACTCTAGCATTTTCTATTGCATTGGCTTCGTTTATGACATATGCATTACATTCCAGTTAAAAAAATATGGTATGACATTGAAATCGTAAAATATAAAATAAAATATAAAATGAAATGTACCTGCTCGCTGCCTGTCAGAAGTTGAACGACGAGCCTGATGTCCCATTCGCCTACCTTGCATCTGGTCCATGGTCATTACAACACGCTTGTGAGGCCTTCTCCCTAACCTGATCCACCCCTTTGCGGGCGTAATTCTATCCCCAACATAGGCCGGCCACGCATGCTGGTTGGGGTAAGGATGGAAAGATGCACCCTAAGTACTCATAGTCGGTACGGTACATGTCTGCGACAAAATCATCCTCAGAGAAGTTTCTCTCTCGACACACCACCATAACATGAGAACAAGGTAGGTGAGCTAATTGGATTCCTTGGCAATTACATGTTACAGTATTGTTAGGTCTAAAAATAACAACATACTTGAACATTCTTTTCACAAACTCCATAGTCTCATCCAGTCTACGGCTGGTTGGAGCGTACTCACCTGGATAGTGCACTTCGAATTCCAATATATTATCCCCGTACAGGACAACTTTCATAACTAAACCTTTCTTCCTATGTTTCCTTAGTGTTCACACGAAAGCGTATGCATAAAGTTTCAGTATAGCAAGCTATACTTTTAAAACCTTGGTACACCTTTTGATTAGGATTGTAAGTGTACAATTCTATCGAGAAGTATAATCAGATATCGATTCACATGACGGTTTGTCAATTTTCGGACTCTACTTAACTTGTAAAAACTCTAGAAACCTACAAATGTTGATTTGGTTTTGTTTAATGTCCTATCAGTTCAATAACAATATTTAAAGCAAAAAAGTAAATTTTGGTTTGGTTTTGTATGAATAAAAAGGGGTTCCTAGGGTTTCAGATTTCATCTCAGCTTTGCCTCAAGGTGCCTGGTCCATGCACTCTCATGCACGGGCCGTGTACTTTCATACACGGTCCGTGTGGCCCTCGAGTTGATACAGCAGTATATTGGTTTCTGTGTCGATCTTTGGTGCAAAGATATTTTGGCTGTACCTAAGGTAATAATCCTCAACTGTCGTTTGTTGGCTTAGTTACTTGGTACAAGACTCAAATTCTTCCCTCTTAGGGTAATAAACATCAACTCTCGTTTGTTGGTCTAGTTAACCTAAGTCATGTGTTGGTTTACTAAAGATATTCTCGATCTTTCGATACGAGAAAAATTACACCTTTCGGCTACTACTTGGTTTCACCTCTCGGCTCACAAACCTATCTCAATACTTAGTTTGGTCGAGTGAATATTAAGGTTTTGAAATACCATCTAGATGTGGCCATGCATCTAACGATAAACCATTTAATCCAAACAAATTCAACTAAGCAATAAAACAATACACAACAAGCAATCACAAAGCAAGTAAAACAAAGCATTCAACTACATCTTAACCCTAGAAACTAAGAAATCTATTCAAACATAGTTCTAAAACAGATAAAAGAGATGATAAAGATAGAGCTCATGGCAAAACTCGAAGTAGAAAGAAGATCCGTCGCACATCTCTCGTTTAGCCTCTCTTCTTCTTTTGCAAGCCAAGCCGTCAAGACCAAACCCTAGGTATCCCCTCTCAGATCCAGAATTGAGCCCTCTGTTCGACAGAGAGGCCCCCTTTAATGTCAATTCGCGACCTTCCCCCAATTGGCCTCTATTTCCAAAAATCAATTATGTTTCCGGAAATGCTTTACACGGTCCGTGTGAAATAGTACATGGACCGTGTGCTTGTGTCTCTGGGCTCATATTGTAGATCTTCTTGCAAGCTTTCCGAAAAGTGGCCATACACTCAAAACGGAGTTACGAGTCAAAATCTATGACTGTTTTAAATTCAGGTGCTGAAATTTCGCATCATATACAGGTCGTGTGGATTGTGTCCTAGTCGTGTCTGTGGTCAGACAGAGGGTTGTACGGTCCGCATAAGAAGGTACACGGACCGTACATAAACCTTCAGAATCCAGATTCTTCCTCTGTTTTGTCCGCTTCCTACAAAATAAGAAATAAAAGCGCAGCAGTACCACATCCTATAGATATTCAATGAAATAAACACGATTTGACAGTTTTAGGCACAGGTTTTCATACAAAGTACGGTCAGAGTATGGACAAAATAACGAGACATCACTTAGTTTCCCCCCCACCCTTGTTGAAAACGTTTGATTCTTGGCTAGTAATTCGAGAGCTTTAATATGTCGTTCAACAAACCATGCATTTAACTTGTAGAAGGTGTCATCTACAATCGCTGCCACATGCAACATCTGGCTCTGCTTGAAAACATTATTCAAGGACTCAGACCCATTTGTAGTCATAATTCTCCATCGGTAACCTCCATCACGAGCTTGAAATATTTTTTCATATGCGAGTGACTCTTGTAGATCTCTAGAATTATTTTTGCCCAACTTGAGTAAGTACGTATTTGCCTTTGGACAGTACTACACAAAAATACAATTTTAGATGAGAAAATATAAGTAAATAATTCAGAAAAATTTCATCTACAATATGCTAAATACCAAAAATAAAAATATACATACCTTGGCAAACTCTCTGAACATCTTTTCCACCCTTCTCGGCTTCTTACTCCTGCAACCAATTTTGAATGTATCCGCAACCCATTTGTCGTATCCGGTATTCTTGTTTAAGTTGTCTGCAACGTGTTGCATACACAGCCTGTGCACACAGTCGCCGTTTGCTGTCGACCACCCAAAATATGTGCAATGAAAAACATATTTGATTCATTTGTGCTGGTCTGATATGACACAAAAGAACATGTTGCCAACCACTTCTCTTCGTAAAAAACTCATGAAAAATCCCTAATTTTCATCGTCATCCTTCTCAGCAATTGCAAAGACCAAAGGCAACAACTGATTTTCAGCATCATATGCACATGCTATCAATAATCTCCCCTCATAACGGCCAGACAGGAAGCATGCATCTATACTGATGACCGATCTAATGTATCGCACAGCTTGAATACATGGACCAAAAGCCCATGTTATGGCCTTGAATTGCAACGCACCATCGATATCATCTATGCTCAGATTCCAACATTCAACATTCGGCAGATCGCAAGTTCACGCCCTCTCCACAACCTGTTGTATTTTGGGGTGACATGTTGGTAAACGCGTCTGACATGTCTAGCGACCTCCTTAATGCTCATCGATGGGTCCTCCTTAACATCCTTCTCAATTACATCGGTAATAAGTGAAGCCGTAAGTTGTGCATGGTTTGTCTTTGACGATGCAGACTTGCATGTATGAGGTGGTTCACACTTCTTAATAATCCATGCCTCCCCTTACCCACAGGGGTTGCAAAAAGACGAAAGTCGCAACGCGGTGCCTCTTTACAAACAATAACTAACCTTTTCGGTCTATTTTTTGTACTCTGCACTCCCAGTTGCCATGAACATGAACCTCATTGATTTTCTTCATAAGTTCATCTAAGTTGGTATAAACCTACTGCGGAGCAAGCTACGAATTGTATACGACACACTTCCCAAACCAACTTATGTCTGCCTCTTCAAAAGCAGTGGTATCGTTGAATGTGAGGCACATATGCCTATCTGTCCGACCTCTAATAAGAAATCTGTCTTTCCTAGGTAAATAATCTCCATCACCATCTGATAAGTGATCAAAATCCCAATCCCCGTCCCATTCATCACCTATGTCCAAATCCTTTTCTGGTATGGCATCGATCCCTTCACCATCAAGGTCAATATCACTCCGGGTAACAACGGGTGTCAGTATAGGTATTGATGGTGGTACATATGGAAATCTGGGTTGGATTGCGGTTTCAAGAGGAGGTGGTGGTGGTGGTAGCTCGGTGGTATAATCGTCCATGTTACGATCAGTGGTATAATCAGGTACATAATTGTTATAAATGGGTGGTACGTACAATTCATAACTCGAGTGGCGGGAGTTGTCATAACTCGAGTGGCAGGGGTTGTCATAACTCGAGTGACGCGGGTTGTCATAACTCGAGTGACGCGGGTTGTCATAACTTGTATTTTTCTTAGAAGTTCCAATCCCGGATTGACGCGGAACTCTCTTGGAATATAAGCCTATTATCGGGGTACCTTGTGACTGGAAAATATTGTAAATACTCCTCCATAACATCTCATTTGTTATTGGATACCTGGTATAGTAAGGTCTACCCCCTTATTGTGTTAATCCGAGTAAGTAAATCTACGTCATACCGGTTGGAGTTTACACCAGTCTTTTCGTACACCATTCCCTTAAGTTCCACAAATGAAGTATTTTCATTCACCTCGAAACCATAGGCGGCACCTTAGTGTATTGTGCTCCCTCCACACCCCGGACAAGCTTCCCGCCCACATACAATGCAACTAACATTTTTCGGTGTGAGATCGCCTCCTTAATGTAAAAAAATGATTTTAAAAAGTAAAATTAAATTAATTCAAAAATTAAATTAATTAAATTAATTAAATATACCTCTACTGTTACCTGAAATCGTCTCAAAATCGCCACAAACTCACCTCTCTTTCTTCCTCTTCTTCCTCTTTCTCTTTCAGCTAAGTTAGAATGAATTTGTAAGTAGCAAGAGAGAGAAAACTGTCTTATATAGGGGTTTTATACTAGACCGCTCCATTGGGGGGCGGTTTGGTATAGGCAGTGTACCGCCCCACTATGGAGCGGTCTGGGTAGTTTTAATAAAAATTTGGAGGGGAGGGCAGATTTGCTAATTTGTTTTTTTTTTTTAATAATAAAAAAAGCGGCTAGGTTCATGAGCTTCAGTTTGGGGCCTTTGGGCTTATTAAAATAGCAGTATTGTTGGTTATATTCTGTGATTCTAAGTTTTATTTCTTTTCAATTGCGGGCAGCAGGCTATACATACAACTGCTTCCATTGTAATAAGACAGTGATTTTTATAAAAATTGAGAGAAATTTTCTCTTTGTTGTTCTTGACGGAACTTTGAATTTATCAAAGAGGCATCAATCTGTGGCATCGTCTTCACCCTTGTTACTGAAACTCTGAAGATCTTCAACGGGTCGAGAGTCAGTTATATTATTCCTTGGTTCTTGAAACCAGATTCGACAGGCTGAGATTTCGATCAACTTGATTCTGACTTTTCTGGATTTATTTCAACTTCTTAGCTAACAAAATCATGCTGCAGAATTAGCACATTAATTGTTATTTCACAAAATTCACCTCATTAATCTTTGAGCTTTTATTACTCAATAATCTTTTGCCAAATGGTAGCAAAAAAAAAAAAAAAAAACTACTTAGAAAAGAATGTTTCTAACATATTACTTGAAAATAAAATAAATCAGAGAAGACTATAGAGGAAGGGAAAAAAAATAGCCCAAAAGAATAGCAATTAAAATCCTACCATGCCTACTATACCAATATTAATTTCTCATTTTACAAATTATCAGAGACAAGACAAGAGACAATGTTAAGGAAAAAGTATACCCAAGTAACAAAAAATCCTAGCATGCCTAATATACCAACTTTAATTTCTCATTTTACAAATTGTCAGAATAAGTCCGGTCAGAGCAGGTACGGGCCAACTAAAAGTCATCACTACCTAGTTTCTTTCTCCTAAGCAACTAATTCATGTCAAATCCCAACTCAGAAATTCTTTTTTCCTTTTTGTTAGGCTTGCATTCTCCAAAAATTCTCCATAAGCCCGTACTCAATTTTGTAAATTTACTATTAGTATTACTCTCTCTATCCCCATCCTCTCTACCAAAGAATTCTCCAAATTGTTTTCCTTAGCGTGGATTAAATTCCTTATTTAGTAATGAATCTGGTTAACATTGATAGAGAACACAATTTTCACACCTTGTCTTTACTTCTTGCCTCTTAAAAGATGCAGCCTCAAATAAGAGAATAACCGTTTTCTGTTGAGTTCTCTGCTTTCACCACCACCTGGTCAATGGGACCCGTTGACTCCAGGTTCATGGGTTTTATATCTGGGTCCATGCCCGGATCCGTTTTTCCGTTGACACCGGGGTAAAATCTGAAGTTTGAATTTTCACTCAATTCCCCCCCAAAATTGTGATAATTGTTTTCTTCTAAAGAAGTGTCGAGCTCTTTTTCATATAAATCTTTCTGTAGTCCTGCACGACCCAATATTGTGAGAATATCAGACTCACTATTATTAAAGAAATTTAAGAAAATATAATTCTCAAAAGTAAACTAAAATTATACAACCTTGATTCCCTCTACAGTTAAACCCAAGTCTATTAGATTAAGCCCTCAGTTGTGCAACCATGTTTCAACTTCCAAACAAATTTGATCATACTTAGCCTTAACTTACCCAACCTAATGCTGTCGTGCACTTTAAACACAAACAAATGAAAATACATATATTAACAGAGAGGCACTTTGGGAACAAAATTTATGATGAAAGTATCATCTTAGTCCTGAAACTCAATATTATGCAAAAACAAAGACCTGATATTTCAGATTCGGTATCTAGAAGACTCTTGGTAAGCATTGATGCACCAGGAAACAACATAAGGGTGATGTTATTTAAAAGCTTCTTCTCATTTTCTTCAATGGGTTTGAACCCAAAACCTGTTACCCACGTCTCCACCAAATCTGGAATTGCTGTTAAAACCAGCAATTTTACTCTAAATGATTTCAGCATCTGCTTCCCACAAATAAGAAAAAAAATATAATAACAGGATCAATTTGTAAGCACATCTACCAGTTCTTGAAAGAAACTAAGAATACTAAAGGTTTACGTGTGCCACTGTAAATCAAGGAATATGAAAACTCATGCATAATATTCCAGAAGATAGGAAATTTAGAATATACCCCGCAAAATAACATATGCTGTCTATGCCCCTTCCAAAATTTCTAAAATTGAACACAAATTTCCCTTCTCTCTCCACTTCTGTCCATGCAATGAAAAAAGGAGGGGCATGGGTAGGCTTTTGAAGAGAAGGAGAGGAGTGTTATACAAGAAACTTCTCATTTTTAGGCATCAAGAATATTTTGAGTTTTTGAGGGGCACACATGAAATTGTTTCCTACAAAAACAAGTAGTAATTTTGAAAGTACCTTCTCAATGGTATCAACAAGGCGTCGGCACATGCCCTGGCGACGGTACTCGTTATTTGTTGCAACCAATGGCATCTCTGCGACTCTATTTCCATGAATCCTACATTTGGGTAAAAATAAAATTATAGAACCATAAAAAAAAGAAGACTTCCAAAATCTTTACATCTTCATATTATTTTTAAAATCGATATAGGAAAAGATGATATGTTTTCTTTTCTTTAAATTATTTAATGTTTCACCTTTCACACAGAAACCCCTTTATTTTTAATATTACTAAAAGATGGAGATGATCGATATTAAATTCATACGCATAGTGTAGAGAGGGAGGTATCAAAATTCTTGTAGCTATTAGGATGATCAAATATGCTTGCATTGTCTCACCTTTGAGCCTAGAGGGACATTAAAGTTTCAACTAATTGAAACATTTTTAGTTTAATATTACATACATTCTATAGTAAATAAGCACCACCCCACTTTAAGGAAATAGAAACAAGCTAGCACGCACATGGACACCTATACACTAACTGCAAGTGTGCAAGTGCTTACCTTAGGGATGCCACAGACACAATATCATCACCCTTTTCAAGCACAACAGTGTAAAATCCTTTATAATCCAATCTTGCAAAATTTGACCTGATACAAACATAATTTCAAAGGATGAAAAGCCAAAATAAAAAGAACCAACGAAAGGATACCTCAATATACCAAACTTAAAAGAGTAAAATATAAAATATACTAATTCTTCAATAAATAAAAATTAAAGAGTTCGAAAAACATAAATGCTTTAACTAAACCATAGGGAATAAATAATAAATAACAATAATAAGAAAATAGCCACTGTACCATCCTATTCTGACACAAATTAATATAAAGAAAAAAGGGGAAAAAATATCCTACACAATTGGCATTGGTGATTGTAGACAAATAGCAAAACATAAAATATACTAATTCTTCAATAAATAAACTTAAAAGAGTTCAAAAAACATAAAAATGCTATAACTAAACCATAGGGAATAAATATTAAATAATAATAAGATAATAGCCAGCGTGGTATTATATAAAGAAAAATGGAAAAAAAATATCGTACACAATTGGCATTGGTGATTGTAGACAACATGTGGTATTATAGTCAGGTTCAGCAATGGGAAGTGGATCCTTAAGCAGACATCATCTTGGTAAATTAACCAAAAGTCGGCACAAGAAATATTTCATTTTTCAGTCTAAAGTACAGTTTCAAGATTTTAAAGATACTTCAAGGTCACAATAACAACTTGAACCACAAGTCCTCAAGAATAATAGGCACTCTACAATACTATTCCGACACAAAAGGAAAAAAAAAAACAAATATGTAGCATGAGAGACGTACCCACGATTGTACATGACATGTGGTATCATGTCAATACCAGTCCTAGGGTCAACCATTGGTACAAAGCACTCCTCCATTAGGGTTAAGGCAACAGCAAGTTTGGTGTTGCAGTCTGCCATCAGAGCTATTCTTTGGGCTGAATGCACCTTTTGCTCTTCATGGTTGCACCTCAGAAGAGTCCATGACAGCCCATTCTCAAAGAAATTTGCAACCCCAACATGCGACCTCAACCATTGATATATCTACAAAAATAATTTATGTAAGTTTAATTGTAATAATTCTGCCATTTAAAGAAGAAACAGGAACAATAAATCGGAAAAAGTTAGCTACCTGGTGCATAAGAAGATTGCAAGCCAAATGTACCTATTTATTTAGTTATTTTCCAAGAATATTGTATGTTTAATTTAAAATAAACTATTGAAAATAATCCTTTACCTCTTGACAGATCATCCCACAAAACCATGCATTGGGTCCCATCTCTCCGTCGCATGTTATACCTCCAATGCAAGTATCATGGTCTGCAAAAAAACAAAATGTAAAATCATTCAACAGTGTTGGTAATAATATTAACATTTGACCTCACCCAAATAAATTGAACATGAAGACTATAAAAACAAAATTGAAATGATGTTCTAGAAGACTATGTAAAAAACAAAGTTGAAATGTTCTAGAAGCTTACATGAATCTCCACATTGCAAGCATTTTAGATCACAAGAAGTGGAAATGTCAGTTTTGCCCCCAATGGCATTCCCACAGCTCTGACAAATGCAATGCCAGCAGTACCAGCTACCTTCTGGAAGCTCCTCCTAAGCATAATCCATAACAAAAAAAATATTGCCTAATTACCCTTTTACATACCCTAAATTTACTTGAAACCACCATTTCTAACCTGATAGCTATTGCATACCAGTAGATAGGCTAAATAGTCCTGCCCGGATCACTCTACCGTTAAGGCTGTCAATGGATATTTATAATTTGATAATCTGATCCGAATAGCATGAATGGATCTAAGAACATGTATCTGATAACTTACTGGATCTGCATATGGATCATGAAAAAGGATCCACCTTATTGGATTCGCATTTGGATCATGTACAATCCAAATTTGAAATCCATTAAAGATTTAATAACTAATGTTATTCTAATATCTAAAATATAATTTCAATTGTTTTAAAGCTATATATATCACTGTACATTCAAAATATTTAATCATAATTAGTCATATAAATTAGTTTAATTAAAGTCATTATATTTCATATATTAAAAAATAATAATCATAATTAGCCATATAAAATAATTTAATTATCATTATTATTAATATGTACATTTATAACATAAAATAATTATATTCACTCATGTTATGAATGCATCTTATAACTTCCAACATTTTAACTAAAATATCCTATATGATCCAAACTGATCAAAAATCCGCTATGGTAATGGATGCGGATCTGCATTTGATCCTCAAATTCTAAATGGATATGGATCCTCATGCCAATATTGTAAAAATTGTGATGGATCGCATTTGGTTTATACAAAAATCCAATCCGAATACAATCTACTGACAGCTTTATCTATCGCTCACATGGAGTCCCTTCTTGGTACAGCTAGGTACATATTGGCTCGGGCCTGACATATTTGGTCCTTACATTTGGATTGTACAAGCATGGATGCAATACACAATAAGGTAATATAGGTGAAACCATTTTATGTACCCTATACCTATAAAACAGTCAGTTTGCACCAGCACAAGCCATCATATTAGTACTCTTCAAGCCTGCTGATTTGGCATGGTGTATTGGGACAAGACCACAAGGCTCTTTAAACTCACATGTCAGTTTACGCAGCTCAATACCTAATGATGCAGATACCCATTTGATACTGGCAATTGTACAATAAGTGTGTATATTGGTATTACCTGAGAAGGCAAGCAAGTTGGGTGGTATGTAGAGGGACACCTGTCACAGCACAATAATTCACCACCATCCCCACAAAGCGCACAAGTGTCATCATTCTGATCCTCTTTATCAGATCCAGAACCCGACCCACTAGCCCGATCAGCTCCCTTCCTCAGCCGATATTCAGCTGACCATGCCTCAAGTTGGCACAATGTAAATGACTTACCCGACTGGAGAAAGAGGTTCCCTGACCTCTGACACCTGGGCCCTGCATGAGCCTTAAACTCTGACAGGGACATAACCCTAGCACAACAATTGCACAGTATCCCATCGAGGGTGACCCACCCTTCTTTAAAAACATCGCTACTCTTCACATTTCGGTATTGTACCACCTCATTCAATGATATTCCACCGGTCGCAATAAGCCATGACAGCACGGTTTTTCGTGCAAGAATTAACCGTCTCGAGTCAAAGCCACTATTATTCTTTTTACTCTTATTACCGCCTTTATTTCTCAGGGCTAACTGGAATTTTCTCTTAGGGGTTTTCCTCAACCTCTGCATTTTATATTTCCTTTTATTGGTTTGTTGGGATGAATTCCCAGACGTGAATTTCCCGCTAGAGTTAAAATCTTTATTTTTAATTATGGCAGTAATTAGGAGGTCATCATCATAAATGTGAAACCCACGAGGTCTTTTACGACCATTTTTGGGTTTTGGGCCTGCATGTTTCTTAGGTTTCGGGCCTCTTCGACGTTTTGCGGGTGTAAAGGTGTTGCTGTCAATTTGTGGTGATTCTATGATGTTAGAGCTGCTATTTGAAATGACAAGTGAATCTGGTATAGATTTGGTGAGATCTGACTCCATGTCAAAGCTGGTCTCCTGCAAGTGGTTTTCTGGCAAGTGGTCATCCGCCAAGGGGTTTCCAAATAAGATGTTTTCAGGTAAGTGGTTTTCAGGAAAGTAATTTTCAGGCAATTCAATTTTAGACCATCTCCGTGCTTTGGGTTTGGTTTCACAAGTGCGAGGCTTCTTTTTTGGTTTTATATCAGGAGTTTCCTGCCGAGCCAGAAGCTTAATATGGTAAGGAAACTAGATTGCAATAAATTCACAAAATGAATGGATGAAATCCTAAAAGGATGTGCCGATTCTCTTAAGAAGTAATTCCTTTTAAGCTAATTAACAGTTTTATGTGAACTCAAAGCTGTGATAATCTGTTGTAGAAATTTAAATTTAAATGTTCGCAAGTAGTTTTCTAAATCACACATCTATCAACTCAATACCACAGAGCAAAGAAATGTACCTCATTTATGCCTGGAGTATCGATTTCGGAAATGCGTTTGGACCTCTTGCGTGCTTTCTTGATTGAGTTGTTCACCAGTTTTGCTTCCCATGGAGACCTCTGGAGCTCATAATCTACGACATTTTTAGCACAACAAAAGTTTGAAACCTCTATATTCTGCACCAATTACACTACTAGGCTTTCCACCATCTACCATAAAAATCACGAATTTAAGCATAATGACTCGTGAGTTCAATATGTTACAGTAACAGTCAGCAATATACCAATATAGTGCACATATAGAACTAGGTAATACCGTAATAGTGGGTCAACAATATATACCAAACCAGATCCGATTTTCTTTTTCTTATATGTTGTTTGTTTTGGATTCCTCTATTTTGGTTTTATGTGGTTCATCATGTCGGTGTATCACTATTTTATACCTTCTTTCTTTAAATATCTCTTTCTTGTACTTGCATGAATCGGAATATAAACATCGTTACATCTCTATCTCATGCACATGTGTGGGTGCATGCATGCATGCACACACTATACAGGAGGAATGAGTGTGACAGAGAGAGAGAGCAGAAAGGGAGGGAGAAACATACCGAGATTTCCCACATCAGCCGAATGTTGTACGCTCTCCTTTAACTCACCCCCATCAACATCATCGTAACTGTACTTGCATGCAACCAGGCAAGCATCATTCGTCTCTTGGCATGACCCATTGTTGTCCCCACAACTGCATTTCTTTCTTTTCACTCTCCTCCCCTTGCTTTTATTACCATCTCCTGTAGAAACCTCAAATGGATCTGTAAAACCAGCAATCTCCTCTCTTATCACCCCCTTCTTTCTCCTCCCTTCACTAACAACCACGGTTTCACAACCCACCACCCGAAGTGTCCCCCGGTTCCTCAACACATGCACTTTTTTGTCGATACACACTACAGCTATAAACGGGTCGAGGGCCCGCCACCTGTCAAACAGGGATAACCCAACCACTGGGCCCCATGGCCTCTGCTCAAGCCTAGAAAATGTCTCTGCCAGGTCTACCCAAAATGTACTAACATCAGACCACTCCTTGGGGCTCTCTTGTCCTTGTAGCACAGGCAAGTGGGTCCCACCTAAGTAAGATTGTAATATCTCACCACAAGTGCGCCATGCTTTGGAGAAGGTTGTGAAAATGAGCTCGTTTGGAGGATACTTATAATAGGCTGCGAGCTTGGCACGGTCACTTCTCTTTCGCGGGTCAATTTGCCAACCCGCTTCAGTAAGCAACCGGTTCGCATGAGCCCGCAACTGATCTGACAGGTCTTTGCTCAAGGACTTGGGTTCACGTCCTGTTGCTGGGTTTTCACCAGACCCACCTGAAAAGGCTGATGTGACATTTACATTTCGTCAATATACTAACAATATTTAAAAAGTAGCATTAAGATCTAAAGATAGATACAGGTATAACTGAGAGTTATATGTAAGGTCAATCTTACCACATCCCGGTTCCTGCACCTCATTATCCATATCCAAATCATAGTCCAACTGGCCCGACCCAATAGATCTCTCGTTTTCTTCATCCATATTTCCTGAGATTACAATTTTTAAGTTAACGACAAAAAAATAAAATAAAATAAAAATTTGACATCAAGTAGCTACAATGTAACGTCCATATATAGAACTACCAAAGCTTGCATGCATGCATGCAACAAGTCTGTGCAATTACTGTTGCATAAAAATGACAAGCTAGTTTACTTGCATTAAATGCCATTTACATGCAAAACTGAGTATGAGCAAATGACAAGGGTATTGAAGCATTTCATACCATATACTTGATCTTCTGTTGAGTGACTATGAAAATTCATGGCTTGATCAAACTCTAGTGGGTCCGTGTCTATGAAATCCCCATTTGGAGCACCCAAATTACCCACCATCGTTGCATATAGGTCAACCTCAGATGGACCCATATTTGGATCTGGTGCTAACGGGTGATTAACCACATTGAGCTCCAGAATGCTATTATTTCCACTCAACTTTTCATTTTGGGCATTCAAATAACTATCATAGGCCATGCCTTTATCTATTCCTTGGCCAGTTTCTGACAAATCGGGCTTGACTGGATCCTCAGGCTGAAACCCTAACAGGTCTTCCTCTGATGGGTTTGGTTCAGATATCTCATTTTGCAAATGGGACTCACTTGGTTCTTCATTCTGGTTTCTCAAAATATTATTATCCACCGCATTTAATTCTTGCGAACACAAAGGCGTGCCTGAGACAATTTCAAAACCATTTCCAGAATAGGAGTTGGTTCCGATTTCTTTTTTGAATACTTCTTTAAATATGTCCGACTCTTCTTTCGACCCATCAAACCCATCACTTGTTGCAGCAAAGAGAAACTCTTCTCCAAACATCATTCGCATAATTTCCAAATCAGTGAAACTTTGTGGTAACATCGAACTGTCTCCCTCAGGCATTTTTATCTTACTAAAATTGAAACAGCAAATGAGTACAGTTAGAGAGAGAAATTAGGTCTAGTCAAATCGTGGGCCAAGTTACAATATAAGTCAAAATTTGCAAGGATAAACCAGCTCAGGAAAACCCTGATCCATAAGTTGAGTAAAAATAATTCAACATCGAATTTTTATATCACGGCAACATCTGTAATCGCACTATGAGCTACAGAGAAAAACTTAAAGAACAATAAATTCAAACAGTTACTGCAATGAGACCTCAATTGAACTCTAATATCAGAAAATCTATCACAATTCTACATTAGATCGAACTGAATTCTACTATTAGATAGCTCAAAGCATTAAAACCTTCCAACTATGCACAAAAAATTGACAAACTCGAGAATTTAAATAGCTTAAAATCAAAACCCAAGTCACATAACTACTACTTGGACTACAAATCGAACCAAATTCTACTACCAGGATAAAAGAAAAAACCTCACAATACTCAATCGTAAGCACACTCGACAAGAGGAAACATAATAGTACCGCTGAAGCTGAAAATCCACCGAATTCTCCGGTCAGATCAGCTCAAATCGCTAATCACCCGCAGATCAAAGCTCAATGCGAGACGAAAAACGAAGACATCGAAGAGATAAGAACAGACAGCCGAGATTTTGGCACAAGCGAAGGCGAGAGAGGCGACAGCTTTCACACCTTTCTTTGACCCCTCCCCCTGTTTTCTTGTGTTCTTCTTGCACAGATACCCTTTGTACAAACGACACGGGCTCCGATGCAGAGAGAGAAAGAGAGCGAGAGTGTAAGAGTGTGTCAGACTGTAAGTGTTTCTAGCCCTTTTATTTTTAGGGTCGAGTTACTATAGACTATAGAGTTATTCAAAAAGAAAAAAAAAATGTTTAGATATCAATGTGAAAACTGAAAAGAGAGAGCTAAAATGGCTGGAAAGCAGAGTCCGATTCCTCTGAGGTAACAGAATATTTAAGTTTAGTCCAGACCGTCCGATGAGAATCCTGCCACTCACGGGCCCTGTGCCGAAGATATAGGACGGCTGGATCTAAAGTCCAAATTCATGTTACCTCTGGTTATATCGATTCTTGAAAGCAGGAGATGGAGACGAGTCGGTCTGATTTGGGTTTGGTTTTTAGTGGTGTGCACGCATGATCCGGCCGATTGCGTATTTTTATTTTTCTGTTTGTTTTTCTCTCTTTTTTTCAGAAAAAAAAGTTGAAGTTCGCCGCAAAAATTTTGAAATTTTTCTTCGAGACGGTATTTACTAAATTATTTTTAAATTTCCATCGAAATATATTTACTAAATTATTTGCATTTTTTGTTTGTATATTTTGTTCATTTTACGTGGGAACCTTTTATCAACAAATTTCATAAGACGATTCCATAAAATTTAAATTGCTGGTTCAAATGCTTGTTTTAAATGGGAGCAAATATTTATCGAATTTATTTACCTTATCACTTAATTATGTAAAAAAAATGAGTCGGATTAAATATCTCTATCTTTTTTTTTAAATTTAACAATTTAAATTTAAAATTCAAATACCTAAATAATTATTAAATTTAATGCATGTCATCTTTTACATACACGTGCAAAATTATAATATTTGGATACTATTTCGAACTTCTTATTGGTAATTAAGAGCATGTAAAATTTCCATCATATGTAATTAAGAGCATGTAAAATTTCCATCATATGAAGCAGTCTCTGAACGCCAATTTTCCAAGTTCTTTTTTATTACCTCAAAACAAAGTTAAAATATTGTAATCTTTTAAATATATGTAGAGGAAAATGATATATATCATATCGAATAGTTTTTATCAGAGTTCTTAATTGATTATACTAAAAATTTAAATAGTACAGGCATGGTGGAGGTTTTTGTACTCCTAATTTTCATGTCTGATCTTTATTAATAATTTTGAACTTTAGTGAATTAAATGAAAAGAAGTGTGAGTATGACTAAAATTAAGGTGTGAAAAATGGTGAATTTAGAAGTTATAAACATTTATTTGTGGAGAAGAAAAACAAACTTGTTTAATTTTTTGTGATTAATAAAATTTAATGACAAAAACTAATTATGTTAAAAAAAATGCCTGTAAATTCATATATAACTATTTAAAATTTCAAAGAAAAAATAATATTGTTTTAAAAAATGACCTATGCATATATTTCCTTTAGAAATGAAGAAGTAATGAAATAAGAAAAATAAATCTGAAAAGCAAAGTGCTTTTATGAAGATGGAAGTTTCTTTACACATGAACTCTGGCAAAATTCAGGATTGTAACAAAAAAATAATTGTCATAATATCTGTTGCCATACTAATTATTTGTTTTAGTTTTATTTAAGTTATTCATGACACATCAACATCTCGCCAAAGTAATATAGCATAGCCCAACCAATTAGTGCACACAAAATGACTTTAAAAAAATAAACAATTAGGTCCCTACAAAACTTACTATCATGGATGGATGCATTATGAGAATATTATATACTACATTGGGAGAATAATAGAACATGCAATAACTTTTTATGTTGCTTTCCATTGTTCTTTATGTTCCATTAAAATATGGCAAGTTCTAGCAAAAGTGCCCTCCATGGAGCCAACCTACAAAATCATAGGTTTGCAAAAGAAAATATAACCTTTATTATGATTTTTTCCAAACTAGATAGGATGGAAAGAAAAAAAAATATTTAGAAAAATAAAACTAAATTATTGGATAGGGATGGATTATATTTTGAGTTTTTGACACATAGAAGGTTCCTTTAATTTTCACAATTTACAAAACAACAGCTACTCGGTTTGAAAAAATAGAGGAACCGAATCATTGGTCCCTTTAATTTCTATAAATGTCAGAAGAGGAGAGCTCGATTTGGACAGCCTCTAAAGGGATTTAATTTATGTGATTTCAGGAGGGACTCGATTTTGACAGCCTATAGCTTTCGGATTTTGTCACAAATATTACTATGGGACCAAATTGATTCGTTCCTAAAAATATCCAAAGAATCAACGAATAATGATTCGGTCATATTCATGAAATGAAAAAAAGTAAACCATCTTATTTTCTATAATTTAATTTAATTTTTCTAAAAATAAAATAAAATTGTGGGGAGCCGGCGCTACAAAATATTCCTGTTTGAAGTATTTCTGTAACTGGAAAAGTATCCGTGCTGTTAATTGGATTCTTCCTGTGTGCAATATTTTGCATATTTTATGGGCTACAAAAATGAATACCCTTATTTTTTTTCTTTTCATTATTCTGTTTGTTTCTGTAACTTTTCTGGTCAACAGAATTTTACCTATAGAATTTGTAAAAATAAAGAAGGGTCCAAATATTTTTATTTTTTTTTGCCTCTATCTTGCTTTAAATTTCAAAATATTAATAACTCAATATTTAAGACATACACATTAAAATAAACTGTTGGATGTGATGTATGTTATTTTTTCTATGTGCTCATAAAAAAAAATTACACTACAATTTTGTTTTTATATATATCAATAAGTTGAAAAATCATCTACATGAGTATAATTTTACGAGCCCTTGATGACAAACAAAACCAAGTTGAAATGTCATATTTTTTTACACGTGCATAGATAAAATAATGTAGATCACATCTAACGGTTTTATTTTGACTTTTAACTTTTAAATTTTGAGTTAATAAATTTTTTAAAAATAGAGATATGATAGAGAAAAAAATTGAAAGCATTTAAATCCTCCTCAGAAATAAAATGACATTTTATAATATATAAATATTGGCGAACAAAAAACCAAAGAACACATACAACATCAATCTACGTGTGTTTATATACTCCGGCCATGGCGTTTCCTTAATCTCAAATCCGTTCTCTATGGATAATTAATATTCTAATTCGATATTTTCTCCAAATTTTTTTTACTTATAATACTTGTTAGTTTGATTGGTTCACAATTTTGTACAAAATCGGTATTAATAATGCTAATATTGTGAAAAATGATTTTTCTTATTATGAGAAAAAATCACTCGAAACTAGCTAGACATGTGTAAACTCTGCACAAAATATTAAAAAAAATAATACAAAACCTATTTATTTATTTATTTATTTTTAACAAGAATCGCATTCTTTTCTGAATAATTTTTACATTAATAACTCATATAGCAACAGTTATTGGTGGGGGGTGAGCCGAAAATGATTTTGTCCTAGCGATCGTTAGTTTGCCTCTACTATTATTGATGTTATACAAATTGCCATTAGCCGAGAATGATTTTGTTTTTGAGATTTGAATCTGAAAGGATAAAGTCTGACAACATGATCATTTTTAAGTTTTAATTGAACATCAGTTATAGATTAATTAGAGTAGAACTAGGGTGCTCCTAAGCTCACCAAGCCCTTCGTGAGCGCGACTCTAAAACCTATTGAATTGACTTCAAACGATATTTCCAAACCGTTAGATGTTCAATCTATATTAAAATGTACTTGGAGACCAAATTTTACATTTTTGGAATTTTTTTACTATTTATTAAGATAGTTTGAAAATCGCTGTTTTTATAAAATTCTGCATCATTGGAAACAACGATTTTCAAACCATCTTAATAAATAGTAAAAAAATTCCAAAAAATGTAAAATTTGGTCTCCAAGCACATTTTAATATAGATTGAACATCTAACGGTTTGGAAATGTCGTTTGAAGTCAATTCGATAGGTTTTAGAGTCGCGCTCACGGAAGGGCTTGGTGAGCTTAGGAGCACCCTAGTTCTACTCGATTAATTATTTTAATTAAGAGGACAATTGAAGTTTTGAACCGAGAAAAATCGATAAACAATATTTAATAATTCTGATTTAAAATGAGTTTTTTTTTTTTAAATTTTGATTCTCCAGTACATTCAAATTTAGGAAGTTCTAATGTTAGTATCCACAATGAGCCCTTCTCCCAGTATGTGAGATATCACAGAGCTAACGGCAATTTGTGAAACTAAATAAGGTCAACAGCATGTGTATATTTTATTCGGAAATAACTTCTGTACATATCAAGAACTAACTCATTATAATTA